>PVIA01001334.1:71454-291137 GCA_004024845.1 Tonatia bakeri | reverse complement strand
CTTGAGATCATGGCTATGTTCATATATTTTAGATTATTGATTCATTGAAGACAGGTCATGGTTTCATGTGTTATTTAATTAAAAATAATGCTAGATAATGCTAAAAATAATGCTAAATATATTATTTTAGCACCTCAACCATTTTTTATATTTTATCCCCAAATTTCACTACCATAACACTAAACTCTCATGCTTTTTCCTATACCAAGGATATTGTATAATTTAATCTTTGTATTTTTGTATACTATACATTTGCCCCTAGGTTGTTTTCTACCTTAAAGATGATAGATCTGGGGACTTTTACATTCTTTTTCTTATTAGTGGTGGTCACTAGGTTATTTGTTCTTGACTTTCATATCTTTTTAGTCACATTCCTGAGTGAGCTCATCATCCAGTTCTTAGGGCATTCAACTTCCATCAGTAGATTGGTTGATAACCTATGTCTAATATAAGCTCCAGGATTATACTTACAGATATCTTCTGGAGAGCTTTGAAAGGATATAATACAGAAGGGGAAAATTGTATCTAAAATGGAAACAGTTATCACCTCTCTCCCCAGATGGCTTCCCTTTCCTATTCTGTACCTGCCTGGACAACCAGAGTCTGGTTGACTGTGAACAAAGATTAAGTTTCAGCCTTCACTCTCCACACGTAACCAGACTCCAAGTGCTGTGTCATAGATATCTCATCTCTCGAATGTTCTCATTCATGTATCCATCCCCATCCAGGGTCCAGTGAAACCTCACAACTTTTCTAACTGACTACCAAGCCACCAGTCCATTTTGCTGTTGGCTTGCCTTCTTTTTTTGTTTTTTTCTTTTTAAATTCTATTTTGGAATAAGTTGGCTTTGCACAGCAGTTGCATAGAGAGTTCAAGGGGTACACTTTTACCCTCCAATAGCTTCCTCTATTGCTAACAAATTATATAATCATGCCACATAATATCTTAGATAAAATTAAGAAATTAATATTGGCATATTGGTATTACTAAGAATTTTATTAGGATTTCATAAATGTTTCCATTAATATCATCTTTCTGTTCTAGGGTCCTGTTTAGGATACTATGTTCCACTTAACTATTGAGTTCTAATCACCACAGATTTGTGGCTATATCTCAGACTTTCCTTTTTTATCATGGCACTGCCAATTTTTAAAATACTGGGGAGACATTTTGTAGCTTTGTCCACCAATTGTTTATGTCTTATCATGACTGGAGTTGAGTACATTGGGGGTAACATTGACATGGAAGTGAAGTGGCCTCCTCATTACAATTTTTCAGAATGTAAGTATTAACATGAATTATCACAGGTAATGTGAACATTTATTGTTTGGTTAATGTTATGTTTGTTTGTTTTTTCTGGTGTAAAGTTACTATTTTTTCCTCTTTTGTACTCTGTGACCCAGAAGCCAGTCACTGAGTCCAGCCCCCTCTCAAAAGGAGAGGATTTATATTATTTGAAATTCTGTAGAAAGATGTGTCCTTTGTAACACTCCTGTTTTAATTAACCATTGCTTCTGTATTTCCTATAGTCTGAAGCGCAACTACTAAAATAGTATACAAAGTCTTCTTTAATCAGGCACTTGCTTGACTAGCTAACTTGATTTAGAGATTGCTTTCTCTAGTAATCTGTAATGACCAGCAATAGTTTGGTGTGAGTGTACCACAATGTTCCAAACCTCTTTTGTTTTTTTGCTTGTAGTCATCTTGGAATGCCCTGCTCAGGTTATGAATACCAACTTATAACCTTTCCTATTCTATCTTCTGAAATTCTCAGAAAAAAAAATGACTAGTTATTTCTTTGTACTGTTGTACTCAGTTATGTTTGCTAATTGGATGAGCAAACCAATGTTAGAACATTCTAAGTTTTCAAAAATGTCTTTTAAACTGTATTGTTACATGTTCATGGCTAAAGCTGTGTAGCGCTTAGTGGAGAAAGAGAAAATGCAAAAGAAAGAGGGAAGAAAGAAGGAAGAATGGAACCAAGGAAGTAAGGAAGGAAGGAAGGGGAACTAATGAAGGGAAAATCTATCTATCTATCTATCTATCTATCTATCTATCTATCTATCTATCTATCTATCTGTCTATCTATCTATCTATCTATCACCTATCATCTATCTGTCTGTCTGTCTATCTATCATCATATATCTATCATCTATCTGTCTACCAAGTTAGCTAGCTAGCTAGCTCACTAGCTAGCTATATTTTATTGTATTTTATTTTTTCATTATCGTTTATCACCTGAAACCCTCTGCCATCTCCACCCACTCCTCCCACACAATCACCACACTGCTGTCCATGTCCATGAATTCTTTCTCTTTTTCTTCTTTGTTTTTGCTTGACCCCAGAGGAGGGGAAAAAAAAAATTTAAATTCTATCTTTCTAGAGATAAAAACCAAAAATACTCCAACAACTCTCATTCTTTTCCACTTGAATTTCTGCATTATTTTCTATGAACTGCTTCACTGTAAGTAAGAATTTTATGTATGAAAATTACTTTTGCCAAAATGTCATTTACAATTGAATAAGACAAGTGTATAGGTTAGCGCCAGGAGCATTCTTCATTAGCATTTAGGTTTGAGGATATTTGTGACCTTCACTTTCAAGGCATTTCTGGACCATGCATCGTCTATGTCAGCATTTTCCCTGTTTTTCTACATAGTCGTGTATCACTTTTCATTAACCAGAGTAAATCATTTGCTTGGGGTTTCATTTTATTCAAATAATTCATTTTAAATACTATGAGAAATGTCACCGCCATTAACTCTCGATCCCAGTTATTTTAAATTTCTTAGATTGCATGTGAGATATCGCCTCTCGATAATGCTGTGGTAATACCTCGGGAGCAGTGCATGTTGCTTGTGAAAACAGTATTCACGTTCATTGCTAAACACTGTTCTTCCCTGTGGTTTCCAAGTTAACCGGAAGGTAATTCTTTCCTAATCCATTGCTGTGGCTCCCTGCACATCACACCGATTGATTGTTTTGTTTCAATGGCATTATATTTGTTTTGAAAACCAATTGGATGTGGGTGGATATATTTTGTTTTTTTAGTTAAAGTTGATGCAAGTGAATATTTATTTATTAATAATTGGCCATAAAGCAAAATCCATATAACAGTCGTTTTTAAAGAAAATTTATATTAACAAATATGAAGCCAAATGTTCAAATATGCTGTTTTCAATTATAACTATTTACTTCTCTATAATTTGTCTAAAGCTGCAGATCATTTTGCATGTTCCCATAAGTAGAGGTATTAAAATGTTTATTATTATACATTCATGTTAAAATTGCAATCTTACTGTAGTATAAACTAGTAAGGTATTACTAATGATCATCTTTAATTTTTACTCATTAGAAGTACAAAGTAATGTAAGAATTAAAACTTTATAAGGGAGTGAGTTATTTCTACTAATGAAATTAGTAGATAGGGTATTAATTGCAATGTTTATAAAGAGTAATTGAGACGGTAGATAGTGATATATATGCATTCCTCATGAAATAAACATGTAAATAGAAAGCTATGGGGTTTTGCCTAAATTATACTTACCTGGTGAAATGACATTTATGAGCCTTTAGATTTACATTTTTTCTTCTTCCCTCGTTCCCTTTCTGACTCCCCTGTACCTGTTTATATTTATGTATGTATGTATGTATGTATGTATGTATGTATGTATCTTTCATCTATCTATCTATCTATCTATCTATCTATCTATCTATCTATCTATCTAATCTATTCATGCCTGTATATTAAAGGGCAACATTTTCAATATAAAGTCGATGGGATGACTTCCATGTCATATTGGTGGGATGTAGAGACAAGTTGGGAAGTCATGGGAAGGGGCAGACTCATCAATATGGCTGCTGTTTCTAGTTGGACAGTAGTGACCTTCAAACCGGCTTATTCATGGACCAGAGGTGTTCAAAATTTTTCTTAAATAATTTTAAGTTATTTAAGTTTTAAATTTACAAAATCTTTCTCTATTAAATACTTAAATATATCACCAGAGAATATACATGTGGCTACTTTTACTTCTCCAAATTTAAGAGTAATATCACCCCTTGGGATATTGCTCCGGAATATTGCCAGCTTCTAAAAATGTCCTTGTTGCCAACAAAAATGGGGCAATCATAAAGATGGTTGCCTGAATCGGCACTTATGTTAATGATAACAAATCTTTTAAAGTAGAACAGTTTCCAATAATTTGTGTTCCATAATATTTAAAAAGGAATACGGTAGTGATAAATGAATTTTGACAAACATTATGTATATTTTAAAATGAAGCTCAAAGTAGCAACTGATATTTCTCTAAGAATTCTTATTCCTTTCTTGTATATTAATTTATATAAAGGTTTCTCAATATTTTAAAGTATAAATGAGATAGAAATAGAAAAGCAATCTCAATCTAGCGATGCTAGAACCATTCATGAAATTATAATAATATAGGGTAAAAGCAGACCCACATAATCTAGTAGACTACATATCTTCAATTAAGTGTTTATTTCTTATAACATTAAGAAAGTTGTTACATATTGATGCTGTTTTTATTAATGATGTAGTACTAATATCATAATAAATACTCAATCCAGAAGAAAATTTAAATACTATGATTTTTACAATTGCAGGATATTTTTAAAATTATGTTTATTTTTTACTAAAATTGTTTGGTGCAGATAAGTATGGTAAGTATGAACTAAGGAGCATAACATTTACTATAGTAAGAATTTTGCTTCATTATATTTAAGTCCATTACATTAAAAAACATATCTATTTATTAGAGTGGTAATCTGGTTCAAACTGAAAAGAGAATTATTTTAAAGTTCTGTTTATTAAGATACTTTTATATATTTTTAAAGGGACATTATAATAGTCATAACACCTCCCACTTGTAAGTGCTTACTGTATTCCAGGAAGTTTTCCATAATATAAGTGCTTTACTTATTTTATAGTAATATAATATAACATACTTGTATTAGTCATTTTAATTTTCATGATAACTCTAAAAGATATGTGTTATTCTTCTTCTCACTTTAAAAAAGTGGAAACTGAGGCAAAGTAGTATTAGGTTGCTTGTCTATAATCAAAAAAATAATTAGGGAAGAACTAAGTATGAACCCAGATTATCTGGCCCCATAATCCTCACTGTGAATCACTTTGCTAGGCTAATAATGTATCAAATTGATGTGGCTTTTATATTATTTTGAATAAATTTAAATTTTGAGACTGACATACTTATAAAAATTCAATATAAATAGAAATTAAACCAAAACACATATTTGAGTTATTTAAAATTATAGTATATTTCTAGTGTTACCTTAAATAAGTATAAAGAGGAAATTTTCTTTTAAATTATTAATGGAAAATATGGGGAAAATATTTGAAGTCCTCTGTATAGTGTTGTGGTTAAGCATGAATTATCTGCCACCAGACCAACAATATAGAATTTGTCATTGGGTTTACATACTGAGGTTACCCACTTCCTAATCATGAGTCTTTTGGCAATTGGCAATTTCTTACAGAAAAGAATAAAAATAAAAATAACTGATTTGTGGGAAAAGATGTGTTCCAATTTAGATATATCCAATTTGAAATGCCTGAAGAATATCCTAATATCATGTGCCTAATGTATTTTGCAACATACAACTTGGGGACTGATTCCTTCCAGTGGAATTCAGAAAGCACCCTTCGAGGAGTCCTTTCACTCCCCACTGAAGTCATAGCTTTCCTGTAATTGCTAACACGTCCCCAATGCTTTCCCCACTGAATCATTATTATCCGCTCCATTCTGGCTTAAGAGCATGCATCTCTTAAGAACAGGGCATGTATCTTGGTTCATCTCTGCAACCACAGTTCTTAAAACAGGCCCTCAGAAGTTAGACCCTCCATAATTTGTAGTAGATTGGTTAATCAGTTTATAGATCCTGTAAGTCAACAAAAGTTTATGACCTTACCCAGCGGTATATTATGGAGCCTAGGGAGAAGAAAATAATGAAAGGTTCAGTGTGAAGAAACCTCATATAGCAATTTAAAGCTTGTGTGCTGAATACATAAAAATGACAGGCACAGCGATACCTCGGTATTCGTCATTGATTTGTCCAGGAGCTCCCGAGGAGTGCTGAAACCGATGAGTTGGGGGCAGATCGTGACTGACGCAAGTTTTAGCAACTGTGACGAGTCCCAGGTAAGGGCTGAGCACTGAAATATTTTGTTTTTCTTTTCAAAATCAACTAGTACAGGGTTTGACTAATTCTGAAGCCGACGAGGACCGAGGTATGACTGTTTCTTCAATTTTTACAATATTAGTCCAACTGTGGTATTTTCACTTCTGGTTGTTATCTGAGCTCTGCCTTTATAGCTAATACAAAAATAATTAAAAAGTGCACTTAACACGGGATTTGCACCAGAAAACAATGACTTACAGAAGCAGATGGTGACAGCTGGCAGCTCAGGAACAGTTAAGAGCAGAAGCTCTGGCTGTAAATTTTCATACCCCTTCCTCCAAATTGTGGTTGTAGTCAAGTGATCTTAATTTCTATATTTTGAGGTCCATTATCTTTAAATCAAAATCTTAACACATAGTTTGCAGGGAAAGTGAAAGGGTTAAATAACACATACGTAAAAGGATAGAACAGAGGCACAGAATAAATGCTTGTTACTGTCCACATGTTGGAAAACATGCAGAGAGGAAGAGAGACAAGATGCTACATGTTCTACCAAGTTATATGTCAGAATGCATCTGGTGTTGATATAGTTAAATGGTAATGATATTAAACATGCTGAATGCCAAGAATTCTCTGAATACCTTTTCTTTGACTCCCATACCTTTCAATGAAAAAACCTCGTGATGGCAAATTCTAAAATCCCCAATTGATCAAATATCTACCAGTATTGAATACTTCAGTGGGTTTTTTAAGTGTATTGATTGCATGCATCCCTCAAATCAGTAAACTGTGGGTATATGCATATTTCACTAATAAGAACGTATAGATTCACTGCATCACTTGGCAAAAATTGAACTTAGTTTATTAGGGAAGATTATCTGGCTTTAGAATTGCTGTCCATGCCGCCTCTGTGAACCGTCTGTGCAGCTGTGCACCCAGTGGCATGGAGGGGAGAAATGTAATTATGTCGTGCTATCTATATTGCTCAGGAAGATCAGTGTTTTTGATGGGAGTTGAGGTCACAGTAATTTATGCTGCCAAAGTACTAAAAGAAGCAACCTTTCGCTCCACTGTTGATTGGAGAGTTATGAATTTGTTCATTTTTATTTTTAAAAATCATTTTTGCTCATCCAGTCTTTTCTCATTATTATTATCCATGCCTTTCTGACACAGAGAATTGTTGGAAAGAGAAAGAAGAGGGTCCAGAGATTGAAGAAGTTAGGTGGGAATTTTCCAGTTCTCACTAGGGGGATTGGCACATTCAGGCAGGGGTCAAGCCATTCTGACCCTGCTGTGCTCTTTGGTGTTGCGGATAGTGGCTGAGAAGTTCACTGGACTGGAGTCACTTCTATAGGGAAGGGATGGCCCTGCCCTGAGCACTGTGACTCACCTCCTGATCGCCGGTGTCTCAGATGCAAGAAGAGGTGAGGCAGGGTCAGCCAGGGATAGCCAGCTAATAGGGTCTGCACACTTATTCCCGAATGGCTGCAAAATTTGGTAGAAATTACCAAATTTTCCAAAGCACCTTTACAATTGTGAATCCTGCCATAGTGTTACAGTTTTCATGTTTTATCCAAGATATTTAAACGTTTTGTTCTAACATCAGAATACCATTGTGTTGTTAACTCCTAAAGGCTTTGCTGCAAATTCACCTTACCACTGTACTAAGTTCACTTCATAAAAGCAGATTTGGTAGCTCAGTAAAAAGTAAACTTTGTTTTGATTTTTATTTTAAGGGGAGATAGGACTAGTATTTTTTACTCCCAAAGTAATTAATATGTATGCATCCAATTGATGGAATGGATGTAAGTGTTGTGGGAACCTATAAATGAAAGAAAGAAAATGAAAAAAATGGAAGTACTTTAACTAAATAAGAAAGTGTTTAAGACACCTGTTAGCAGATTTTTACATTTTCTCATGAGTAACTACCTATAATTTATTATCCTAATGAAAATCATGATATTAAACTCAGTTCCACTTGTTTTGACAGAAGGTTTTTAGAGAGTATCTTATCAAAAATCCTTTCACTGAAGAAAACAAGATGAGTTATTACTGGATGTGAATGAAAACAAAACATGATGACTGATTTTGCTTGAGGAGGATAATTAGGAAGATTTTCTTTTACATTATTCATGTACTTTTCCTTTGATGCGAAGTTTCGTTTTGTTTTTAATGAAAAACAAGTTTCATAATGGAAGAAAACTCTGAAAGTGGAATCTATAGTTTTATAGTTTAGATATTTTTAAACTTTTAAGTTTCTTCACATCACACAGAAAAGAATCCAAACTTCTTAAGATAGCCTTTCATCGTCAGATTGATCTGGTCTCCGCCTGCTTCTCACACCTCAACTTACACATCACTCTCCATTCACAGAAAGTTCATTGCACTGTATGTTATTAAACTCTTTTTCATTCCTCCACTGTAGCGATATAGGGCCTTTGAACTTACACGTATTAGCTTTTGCATAACCAGTCCTTTTTTGATAGAGATCTTTGGAGTACCCTTACCTGCTTAGAGAGATTCTTTCTCTTCTCTGAAGTCAAAGAGTCAAAATTTAACTTGCCATCTGGGCTTATCTTTGTCATGGCATAACACAGTTCTCTTGCCCAGGGTGTCAGTGATTGTAAGACACACTGTTTTTTCACCAAACACTGAAAAAGAAAAAAATGCTTTCATCTGTATTATACACAATGATATCTATTGCTTAGACATTTTATTTTGTATCTTTTGAAATTCCTTAGAACTGGTTGTCCATTTTTTCACATGTAATGTTTCTTTCTCATTCTTAGATATTGACATGAAATACGCATATGCTCACCTGAAACTACAGAAGGACTCTTTCCTGACTATACACTTTCTTACTTGATAGTTTGAACCAGGCACTGAGTGTAGGACTGTGAAGGTGTCAAATCAATTTAAAGCCCAGTATCACAGCTAAAGAAAAACTTCAAATTCTTAATGAATTTTGCCCACAACTTTTTCACAACTTCATTGAGAAATAATTGACAAAAATGTATGTATTGTAGGTGAGCAAACTAATAATTTGATGTGCATCTACATGGAAAACTATTACCACAATTAGGCTAACTAACATATCTATCACCTCCCATTCTTTTATACACTTGGTGAGAACACTTAAAATCTATTCTCTTAAAAAATGTTAAGGCTTTTCTAGAGTGGACTACTACTAAGTATAGGTAATATAGTTAATAAAGATATATATTTCACATCTTTGAACATTTTTAAGTTCTGTGTCCTACGGAAAAATACTAAAATAATCATGACGCTCTTAAATGTTTCAGGCACTTTACTATCAAAGTATTAATTAAAAATAAAATTTATATAACATATAATGGAGGATATTTTCACAAAAATGTAAATTTGTTATCAAATAACATATTTGTTATACAAATGTTTAAAAAATAAACAACTCCAAGCATTATAAATATAGCAGAGGAAGCTGACCTGCTTCTGGGCTTTGGATTAGAATGTTTATATTCCTATTCTGGCTCTATAACTTGCATTAAACCCCACATATACTTGCTTATATCAGCACTCATGATATAAGCATATTTATTTCAGATGATTCATGAGAGAACATATTCAAGCACTTAGCATGACAGCAAATAGTAAGCGCCCCATAAAATGATAGATTACTATATATTTATAGTCTCAATAATTACAGGTAACAGAAAATAGTAAAAAATTGTGATTTCATATAAAATCTGTTTTGCAATGAAAATTGTAATGATAAGGGATTTTGTTCTTCAACATTTCTTTCAATGTATCTAAATATTATCCATTGGGAATAATGACAAGATCACCATCTAGTGGCAGCCACCATGAATTACAGACCCGCGGTCCCTGGAAAACTGGAAAGGCTTGGGAATAATATCAAACACCTGCTAGATTTAACATACATACTTTAAATGTGAAAAGCAAAGATGTGTTTAAGTACAGTCATCTTATGAGTTATCAATTCAACATAGCACCACCATTCCATTCTCAAGGGAGCAATTCACGTTTGTTAAAATTTATTTCTGAAAGACAAATGCACACTTTAGGAAGCAAATAGGAGGCAAACTTCATGACAAAATGCAGATGTAATATGGAGCGTGTATACAAATGGCCATGGATTTTAGAGTAAAAATGAGGCACATGGGCTCCAAATTTAGCTAGTTTATTTCTGTATCTCAGCTCTGAAAGTGTCTAACTGTGGGGCCTCAGGCAAGTTATTTCATCTCAAATAAATTAATTTTAATTTTCATCTATTTGTAAATTATACTGGTTATATGAAGATAATATGATACAATGAATAATGAAAAGGAGACAGAAAGCACCCAATGATATTATTTCTCTAACATTGCTTCTATACTATTACCAATTCTGCAAATAAAGTAATCACAATAACTTAAGTATATATTACTAAAATTATAATAAATACATGTGATCTTTTACATGTTAATTCTTATAAAGATTTAAATAATCTCATTATTTGATTACCAATTGGCTAATTATTTAGAATTTATTGTTTAAGTTATATTTTATTGATTATGCTATTACAGTTGTCCCAATTTTTCCCCCTTTGCATCCCTCCTTCCAATAGTCCCCCCACTCCCTTAGGTAATCCCCACACCTTTATTCATGTCCCTGAGTCATGCATATAAGTTCTTTGGCTACTCTATTTCCTATACTGTACTTTATATCCCCATGGCTGTTCTGTAACTACCTATTTGTACTTCTTAGTACCCTCACCTCTTCACCCATTCCTCTAACCCCCTCCCATCCAGCAACCATCAAAATGCTCTTCATATCCATAATTCTGTCTCTGTTCTTTTTATTTGCTTAGTTTGTTTTTTAGGTTCAATTATTGATAGATACAGATTTTATTGCCATTTTATTGTTCATAGTTTTGATCTTTTTCTTAAATAAATCACTTTAACATTTCAAATAATAATGGTTTGATGATGATGAACTCCTTTAGTTTTTTCTTGTCTGGGAAGCTCTTTAACTGCCCTTTGATACTATCTCAAAAAATAATAAAAAAAACTTCCCTAATTTGGTGAAAGAAATAGACATGCAAGTCCAGGAAACACAGAGAGTCCCAAACAAGATGATGCAAAGAGGCCCACACCAAGACACATCATAATAAGAATGCTAACATTTAAAAATAAAGATAATCAAAAGCAGCAAGAGAAAAGAAGTTAGTTACCTACAGGGGAGTTCCCATTAGACTGTCAGCTGATTTCTCAAAAGAAACTTTGCAGGCTAGAAGGGATTGGCAAGAAACATCCAAAGTCATGAAAAGCAGGGACCTACAGCCAAGATTGCTCTACCCAGCAAAGCTATCATTTAGAATTTATTATTATTTATGATGTTAAGATAAAAGTTAGATTATCAATTACTTATGAATTACTTAATAATCATTACTATCAAATTTCCTTAAGGATAACAATAGCAACATAAAAGTTAGTACAATGGCTATATATAGAAATCAAATGTAGAATATTTTAATCCATGAGGATTGTTATAATATATTGTTAAATCTATTAAGTGGGCATGTGTCTATAACATTAAATTGTATATTATTATTTAAAATATTTTATTTATTTTCAATTTAACATCATTCTGTAACAAGGTGATTTCTTTCTTTTTTTTTCAAGGTATTTTATTTTTTATATTTTAAGCCAGTACTTAAACTGATATATGTGAAAATGCACTAAGGCTTGATGCAAATATTGAAGCTGTATTTTGCAAATAGAAAACTTATGTTATAAATAAGAGTATCTAGTAAACCTATTCTAGTTGACTGTTGCACGTGACTGAAGACATGTGATGGGAAATGATTTGGCATACAAAGATAGAACTCGTTTTTTTCCTAGGTACAGCTCTGCATTTTTCTTTAATTGTGCATGTCTGATTAAAATTGCAATGTTTTTTTTCCAACACTAGACACCTTTTCCCTAAATTATATTCATTAAGAACTACTCTAAGTAAACTGTAAGTGTGCCATTATATATATATTATGTTCTCTCTAGATTGCTGCTTGAAAATCTGCTTCAGGTGATAAAAACAATAAACTGTTTTGATCTGAGAGTGGGGAGTGAAGAAAGAGAGACAAGAGAATAATTACGGGAAGAGAAGCTCAAAGTTTTACATCAGAATATATATACAAGGTTAAAGTTATGAGAAGAGTTGAGAAAAACAGTATATTCTAAAGTAATGCTTTCTTAGTGTTTTTTTTCTTTTTTACAGTTCCTAAAGCTGTATATATTTCTTTTATACAACTTGATGAGTTTAGAGCTAAGTCAACACCCATAAAACCATCATATGTATATGAATGTATATACCCATAAATGTATACATCACCACACAAAGTTTCCTCCTGCCCCTTTATTTGTATTATTATTACTGTTATGGTTAGAACACTTAACATAGATCTGCCCTCTTAACAGTGTACAATACAGTATTGTTAAGTGTACAATACAGTATTGTTAGCTATAGCTATATGCCATATAGAGCTCCATAACTGTTTATCTCAAAAAATAAAGCTTTTCATACTTCCACCCACACCTCCTCAACTCCCCCTACCCCAGATCCTGGCAACCACTCTTTAATCTCAACTTTTATTAAAGAAGCTACTTAACTGTTTTGGATCTGCATGCAAATAACATCATATAGTATTTACTTGTCTTTCTTATCTGACATTTCATTTAGCAGAATGCCCTCCAGTTTCACCCATGTGTTAGATAAATAAAAAGATATTTTGTGTTAGGGATTGAAAGAATTGATATTGATAAAATGTCCATATTATCCAAAATAATCTACAGATTCGGTGAAAGATCTATCAGGATCTCAATGGTATTTTTATGGAAACAGAAAAAAAACAATGCCTAAATTTGTGTGGAACCACAAAAGACACCAAAGAACCAAAACAATTTTGAAACAGAAAAACAAAACTCCGGGCAGCTTTATTTCAAGTTATATTACAAAGCTATGGTCCAAAACAATATGATACTAGAGTAAATATAAACACATAGACCAATGGAATAGAACAGAATAAAATGAAATTCATACACTTATGGTCAACTGAGCTTTGATAGGGTTCTAAGAATGTGCAGTATGAAAAGGAGAGTCACAGGGTTTCTTAAAGCACCCCTGATCCAAGTGACACCACACATTTGCCTTGGAAAAGCAATTCTTTATTTTAGGAAGCACTTTTGAAAGCACAGTACTAAGAGATAAGAGACCATTTGGTTTCAGCTATAATAATAAATGGCTATTGACCTTTGGATACCATAATCATTTTTGGTGGAATTACTTCCTCTTTCATTGCCACGTATTAGAGATGTTCTGAACTGTGAACTCTATATTTTCTCTGAATTATTACAATTAAGATGTAGTTTTTTTTCTTTGAGTTAATTGGATTCAATTAAGAGAATAAAATTTCTTGTAGACTATATCAATATGTACATAATTTCAGATAAATTTTGACATGGCTGATGACTTGGGTAGTTCACAGAGTTTCACCTGTATTTTAGTTTCCTATAAATTTGAGCCAGTTTTAATCTTTGTGACTCCCCAAATAATGCATACTGAGATTAGCCTAACTGGATAAATTTTAGGTCAGTATAGTAGCCTGTGAATTAACTAGGTAGCAATCATGCATATGGCTATAGAGTTTGGAATACTTCAGTTTAGTTTATAAAAGGAATGAAGGAAGGAAGAAAGGAAGAGAAAAAAGTCACAACTAAGAATTTATTTTAGTCTGGAACACGGGTGGCAAACACAAGGTCCATGGAGCAATCCGGCCCCCTACCTTGTTTTATCTGGCCCAGTACCTTGTCTTTACCTGGCGGCAGTGCCGAGCTCTCACTTAAGCTACATTTATACAGTCCTAAAATTATATTCTACCCTTTGAGGGCAACCGCAAGGCTGATGCGGCCCCCGGTGAAAATGAGTTTGACACCCCTGGTCTAGAACCTTAAAATGAAAATCTGCCTCTGAGTATGTTGGGTCAGGCGGAACCTTGACTTCACGATACTCTGAACATTTCACTGTACATGTTCATCATTTCAGCCATAGGTTGGGAGTTTTTCACATCTGCAAGACTGTGATCTTCTCTGGAAACAAAATCTTTACTCTGAAGTGCTAGACCAGTATCTGGGGCACAATTAATATGAAATGCTATTTGACTAAATAAATTAATAAATAGATGAATTGGTTAGTATCACAGTATTAAATTGGAATAATTGCAAATCTTTAAACATTTCTATACTGAAGCAATGTCATGTATGGAATGGACACATGAAGAATGATATGAATTTAAAAAACTAAGATAATAGTCTTTATTGTTTGTAGATATTTACTATGTAATAAAGTATAAAAATATCTTTTGGGCAATGATAGAAACTTTAAGATAAAATTCTTGGTTACCTATGGTGATGATGTGGTGTTCGATGTTAGTTGATTTTGACTAATTTCAAGAACATGTTTTAGGAAAAATGTTAATTACTACCCATCTCACTTTTCCATAAAAATGTGTTAGGGGAAATATTTGAATACCACATATCTATTTCAAAAGTTGGTTTAGAAAGTTTGAAATGGTGTTCTACTTCTCTTTTGATGAAAGTTCTGCGTCATGCAAAGGCCTGGGCTCCCTCATGGACCATTCATTTCCTGAAAAATGGCACCGTTTCATCGAAGTTACTAAGGATTTGAGGTTGGGAGTGTAGACAGGGAGAAGCTGTACTGAATCTGCTGCTCTTGCTGACTTTCTTTCCTCCTTTCTTATGTGTAACCTGTTAACAACACAAAAAGATTTGACACATTGAAATTGAAGATGTGTGAAACAAAGAAAAATGGACAACCAAAATGTTTTACTTAGTAGAGTGTGAGAAATATTTATTTGCCTACCATGGTAAGCAAATACCACTTACCACTGGTATCAGTAAGTTCTTTAAAATCCCCCACTACTCTGAAAACGATTTTTAAGATCCAATAACATGAAAAATTCTGCTCCTGAAACAATCCAAGTATAACTGTGCTTGAAAGAATCATAGGTGATAATTTCTAAATGACATTTTCAACCCACTAAAATTCTGTATTTTGCCATGCATAATGTACACCCATGGTTTTGTGCTCACTGCACATGAGATTGTTATACCTTTATTATACCCATGCTATGTAATCATTATATACAAATATTCTTGTATATTATGCACATCCTTATTTTTCCCTCAAAAGTTTGGGCAAAAAAGTGTGCATTATACATGGCAAAATACACTGCATTGTGCAGAATTTCTCTAAAAGGAAAATAATTTTTATAAGAATAATAATATTGAAATATTATATATTTTAGTTTAAGACCCAAAATTATTTTTGTTTGCTTACTACTTCTAATAATGATGAATATTCTGTCTCATTCAACATCCTCATTTTCTAATATAATCTGTACATTTTTTAAGCTGCATTAATCAAGGCAGTAGGAAAAAAATATTTATCTTGCAGATTTTAATCTATCTATTTATCTATCACTTATCTACCTACTGACCTATCTGTAAGCAGACAAAAATATTTTAAAGTTTCAGTGATTTCCAGTAATCCTGTAATGTTTCTCTTACTGCAGGTCCCCACTAATCTTATACAATTGTACCAGGAAACTTCCCATCTATACTTTTTTCAGGTTGCCTAAGACAAATTTGCCAAAATTTTGTATGCCTTAATGCTAAAACAATTTAGCTTGAGGAAATTGTAGGGTCTGTAATTCATGTGTCATTTTGCAATTTGCACAAAAATATGGTATATTCAGGAATCAATAAGTAGCAGAATGTAATAACAATGGTGAGTTCTATATCAGTCAATGGTAATGGTATATCAGTATCAAGGGAGATACTGATAATTTTGGAGCTAGGCTATATTGAATAACAACCTAAAAATGCCCATTATATTCAAGGCATAGCTTAGAGTAGCAGAGCATTCACTCAAACATTGTTGGTCCATTCCCAACAAGTCACTGCCATTTTAAGTACTAAATATTATACATTTGTATGAAAGTTGTTCTCTTTACCAAAATACCTTATTGTTGTTAAACTATAAAGGGATGAGTTCTAGCAAGGGGCTAGGGTACCAATACCCATATGCCTGAACATTTTTTAATTTCTTTAATATTTTTAAATAACATTAAATATTATATTAATTTCAGATGTATAACATAGTGATTAGACATTTTATACTTTACAAAGTCATCACCACATTATATCTGCTTACCCTCTGATATCATACATAGCTATTATAATATTATATTCCCTATATAGGAATGTTCATTACATCCTTGTGACTTACTATGTAATTGGCAGTTTGTTCATTAGTCCCCTTTATCTGAATATTTTAAATATTTACTTAATTTAGAATTTTAAGGACAATAAGTTCTGTTAATTTTCAAATAAATGCAGAAATGTATAGGTCAAATAGGCTCCAATGCTTCAAAATATATTTAATTAATTTTATTTCAATATGCCTTATGTGCATGATTACATGATGGTTAAAAAATAAAATTCTCAAAAAAATAATAAAAATAATAATAAAAATAAAATTCTCAGGCCGAGTTTGAGACAGCCAAGTGGTTGGGGCTACAAAACAATTGAATTCTAAAAATGATAATTAACAACAACAACAACAAAAAAAGGTTCCATTGAGTTCAGAAACTATCCTGGAATTAGGATAAAAGAAAAAAGAAATCTGCATTGAGGGCTGTGAGTAATCTGTCTTCTGCCTGATAAAGCGGTGACACAGGGTCACAGCGTGTCGGGTCAGCGGCAGCCTGCTGATTGATGACCGTTACGAGTAGCAGGCAACGTGGATGTATAATATTTATCTGTACTGATCCCGATTTAGAGCCACCAGATGTTGTTGGCACCTTTCGCTATGAGATTTGGTTCATTTAGTCAAAACGATTAGTGGAAAAGCACATGCTAGAGTGAACCCACTATCCTGTAAGCAAAGCTGAAGCAATGATGGAGCAAAATAGCTTATCCACAGCGAGGCAGCGGGACGTTCTGTCCCGTCACCTCTCTTCATCAGTCTGTACACTTGGCTGAGCGCAGAGGCCGCGTGTTGATTAGGGCTGCAGCTCCATCAGCATGCAGACACTCATCACGACTTCTCATTTTCATATGACCCAGATGGTGTAGCTGCTTGACTGCAATTTTCCTTTATATGTGTTTTTAATAGGTTCCTTTTTTAGATATTGACTTTGCACCCGCTTACGGATATTTAAAGCCAAGCTGAATTAACTTCGCTTTTAGTAGCAACTTGATCTAACCACATATTGAAAAAAAGAATACTTGTATATAATTTTTAAACATTGTTTTCTAGTTATCTCTGTGCTTAAAGAGACTTGTGTCAAAATTAGTTAGCTCGTTTCTGCAATGTCCTAAAGAATTAATATTTGACATATATTCTCGGGATATAGTTAAAGAAATGGAGGCAAAATTCACTTCAAGGACAAGTCCAATAAAATGCAAGCAATAACATTGAATCTTAGGCAGGATCTTACTATTAATCTAATCTATTCAACTAGTTTTACAGGTGAGAGCAAATAATTTAAGGGGATTTAAATTATTTGACAGAGGTTACTCACAGGGAGTGAATGGGTTCTGTGCTATGTCTCTGTCTTACCTTCTTGCACAAAACCTATGGTTGTATGTTCTAGGTACCAGTGGGGGCGCCCTGTGCCTTGAACCTTAGTGCCTTGAATCCACCTTTGTGGGAAGCCTGTTTCCTTCTCCATACAATCTGCAAGTTCCCACAAATAAGGCCATCTTTTGGGACACACAGGTGTGTGCATCTTCAGGCAATATTTTTTATGGAACCACTGTTTACATCAGAAATGTGATTTAAATTGTATTACAAAGTTCAGGAAGTCACCTGAGGTATAATGATGTATTAATGAAGGTTCTGAATGACAAGTAGGGGAGAAATACTTCCCTGGGTGTTTCCCGTCCTTTCAGTGCATGTGGGGATTCTTCCCAGTGTTCAGGCACCTTTCTTTTTTATTCATATGAGACCAGGAAATATGTCTTTATTGTTAAATATGTTCTTCCTTGTTAACTTACTTTATTCCACTATAAAAGGAACAGTGATCTTATTATTCACAACACTGTGGCTCTTTAGAACCTGTCAGTACTGAAACAAGGTAGATATTTTTGCTTCTGCAGTTCCCTAATACCATTTATTTAAAGGCACTTATATCATTACATATAATGCGGCATCTTCCACCATGATGCCTCTGAGTTCTGATTTCCACCAACTCTCTCAAAGATTGTCACAGTGCTTCACTGAAGGTGACTATAAATGTAAGAAAATGTGAACATTAATTATTTTCTGGTCATGTTAAAATACTATCCTAACTTTCATAACATAAAGGTGGAATGACACACCATCTAATCATATTTCTCTTGAAATCTTTGGGCTATAGTTATTGTTTCTAGAATTTAGTCTTCACTGTTGATGGCATGTCAGCCTTCCATGTACTACCACCAGCAGAAAGTTCAGGTGACAAACCAATGAAAAGAGCAAGAAGAGCATCTTATAAGACCAACTCTAAATAGTGTGTAAGCACCATTCTGGTGGTCCACTCTCACTCAGGCTCCTGAAGGAGGTATCACACTGGCCAGCAGGAAGTCTCCACCAGCTAGACTATTTCCCAGACTGGGGTCCACACTCCTGAAAGGGAGAGCTAGGACTCGGAAAGCAGCAGAACTTAGAAATTTTTTGACAAAAATGTCACAAAGCATGTTGGGATCCACTGTGGCAGTGACTCCAAGGTGAGAGTCCCACTGGCCAGTAACTAAAGACAATACTAGTTCAATTTTTCCTAGCTACCTCTTGCTTAAAATTTCTTTCATTGCTGAATATTTGATCCCCTCTCCTGTTTTCTTTCTGGCTGTTGCTTTTATTGTTTATTTACTTTAATTCCCCTTGAGCATTGACCCAAATATGAGACATGACTTCATTTTTTTAAATATTTATTCGACATCTTATGTTTGTCACTAATAATTGTGGACTCTGGGGAAAAAGCAAGTAGTAAAACAAACAAAACTCTCTCAGCTTAGGGAGAATGATAAATAAAGAGACACATATATAAAATGAACCATGCACTAGGTGTAAGGGTTCCTCATAAGGTAAAAATAAAGATAATAATGAAAGAGAGATGTCCTGGGTTCAAGGAAGATGCAATATTAAGAAAGATAGCCAGGAGGGGCACAGCTGAGAAGCTGATAGTACAGTGAAGACTGAAGGACAAAGAGAGGAAATGATGTTGGTGTCTGGTAGAAGAACTAGGGCACAGCCCCTCAGACAAAGGCAAGCTTGCACATCCAGGAAACAGTGGAAAGCCGTGCTGGTGGGGCAGTGTATGAAGGGAGGGCTTAGCAGAGGAGGACACCTGAGAAGTCCACTTCCTGAGCATGCAAACTGTGCAGTCCTTCAAGTTCTCTTGCTTGGAAGGACCCAGGACTTGATTTACTGCTCTGCTGTTGCCATCTGGAAATTCTTACCAGTTTCGTTGATGAACTTGTGTTTTATAAGTGAAGTCTGGTGGAAAAATTGAACAAGCACGTGGGTAAAGGGATGCATGCCATGTGCATATCGACTGTTCTTGGCAGCCACATTCACACATAGTGTTCCCAGTGTCCCTTGGATACACAATTCCAGTGGAGTTAAAACAAAACATGACATTTCAGGAAGACTTAAAGCAAATCTAAAAGCAGCAGTGAAACATCTATGACTTAGGAAGAGGGGCACTGGCAGCCTTGAGAAGCCAAACTTTCTTCTGACATTAGAAATTGCTTTGAGTGTAGAAAGAAGGTAGTGATGTTACAAAAAACATAACTAACCATTCAGTTCTCTCTTATTCATTTTATTTCCCTGTATTAGCCAACTATTGATACTTACCTGACAATTATAACTTAAAAAGAAAAGAGAACAATTGGACAATCAATAGCTCCTTTCTTTTCCATCTTTCCTCATTCATCAGTAAATTGCAGGTAGAGAATGTTGTGTAGAATTGGAACATTTTTAGAAGGGAAAGAATAGTTGAGGTACTTTGCTGTAGTTTCTATTATTCTGGTAAGAGTGAAATGTATTCACATATATAAACTATAAAATATAAATTATGTAATTTTAGTGCTTCACATAATTTAAATGCTGTTGTATTTTCATTAAAACTGCCCTTCACAATATAAAATGGGACAGTAAAGCTTTTAAGATAATTAAAATTTTAAATTACTGTTTACTTAGAATGATATTTTAAAAAACATAAGAAGATTAGAAGTTGACATAAGAAGAAATATAATAGCTTTATATTTAGGCCTCTTTAATAACACTTTTATCCTGATTTTAAAAAAATGGTTCATATCTTTATTTTTCACTAGCTCTCACAAATTGAGCCACTAACCCTGCTGAAATTTAGAATTTTCAGGCCTTATGGAATCATTTGAGTAATTACAGTAAAATTCACTTTTACTCTGAAATCATAAGTAAACATTAGAGTTTTGAGGGAAGAAATGGCATAATCTGCCTCATGTTTTCAGAAAATTATCTAGCTGCTTCAAATGCTTTCCTTAGGGGCAAGAATGGAAGCAAGCAGACCACCTAGGAGTCTCTTCCAGTAATCTGCTGATGGCTGGAATTGGGTGAGGTGAGTGGAGAAGGTGGGTGGTTGCTAAGATCTCCCTGTATGTAGGTAACAAACAGTATTGGCCCTCCAGCTGGCACCATTGTCAGAAAGGAGATCAACAAAGCTTTAAGGACTTTGGCTTAAGGAACTGAAACTGTACAGGTGTAAATTACCAAGAGGTAGAAGATTCACAGTGAAGGAGGTGTTATTTTTATATTTTGTGGGAAAGTGGGATGTCAGAAACTCTTGTGAAAACGTCAAGCCTGTGATACCCTTTCGATCCACAAGAAGGGATACCTAGTAAGCAAATGAATGTCAAGTCTGAATTTGGAGGTCTGGACAAGAAAGGTCTGTTTATGAACCATTGTCCTACAGAGTGTCTTTAATGTCATAGAGCTAGAGAAAATTACCAAGGAGTGAGTGTATGTATAGAAGACAAGAAGCCCAATGACTAAGCCCTGGACCTCTCCAGTCTTTAAACACAAGGCAGATGAGAAGGAAACACCTAGAAAAATATAAAATAAACCAAGGTGATGATATCTCTGAAGGAGACAATTGGGAAAAAATGGTTTGCTTCTGCTCACCTCAAGTGTAGAAAGTTGGGTTAATCACATGACAGCACATTATCATGATTGCTCATTGTGAAGTCGTATTGTTTAAGTAATGAATTTGTTTATTACTTTACTTTCATTGCCTCACTTTCATCCTTCTGATCCAATAGCATGTGTATACTTTATACTGCTATGTTGAGTTTTCCGTACATTGTAAAACAGGCATTAATTACCTGCTCTCATTGTATTGTTACTTTTTATGGTTTTTTGTTAGTTGTGTTTTTAACTTGAACAAAATTATGTAAGTGAGGAGTTATAGGTGTCATCCAATCTGTTACTTTTTGATATGTTTTGTATTTGGAACAGCAGACCATCTTAAATATACGTTTACCCCATTGTTTAAAACTGCCGCATCACCCAGTGTGCATTATCAAAGAAAAACTACACTGGACAGTTAAAAAGGAAAGGGATACTCTATTCAAGACTGATACAACAAAGGAGATTTAACTCAACTTCCCAGAAGCAAACAAACAAAACTAGGAGAGTTTTTAAGCGTTGGAATGAGCTAGTAAAAAAACAGTGGAGAGAATTCAAGGAAAGACCGATGGATATGGTCAAGTCATCTGTGTTGTTAATTATCCCTTATCTGAGTTATGCTCTTATCCTCTCACTGAGACTGGGAGAGAGGGCCCTTATCTACTCTGGTCACACATTTCAGAGGGAGGGCTCCTCATGTCCTTGAAAAAGGCATTTCTGAGTCGTAAAACTGGCAAGATGGTTGGGGAAGATTTACACCTCTGAAGAGCAGAGAATTTACAATTGCCAGTTTTCTAAACTAAGAAATCTTAAGAAAAGGAGATGGGCCCACAGTCAGAAAGTTTAGTCAGACTACGAGGAAAGTCAAGGCTGTCTTGATCAGCATCCACCATGTTTCAATTATCCATTTTTCAGAGATAAGCAGAAGATTGCTTCCACCTTTCTACCATCACAAATGATGGTGTCATACTCAATTACTTATTCACACCCATCAGCCATGTCTGAGAAGTCCATCAACTTTATAGCCCTGACACTTTCCACTACCTAGCTTACCTAGCAAGTATTTTACTTTTCCGACATGTAAAAAGTGATGTCTCTTTTTTTTTTGCAATTATTATTTGTCTAAATACAAATGATTTAGTATCTTTAGCATCTTTTGGTATGTGTGTTATCTTCCTATTTTCTGTAAATTGTCATAATTTGTGCTCATTTTCTTTTCTATTGGGGTTATTTTGTTGCTGTTAATATTATAAATTTGCAGTTCTTTTATCTTTTAGACTATCACATTGGCAATTTTAGAAAAAAAATATTTTCCCCATTCTGTTTCCTATTTACTAATTTTGTCCCAGGTGTCTATATTGCTCAAAAATTCTTAATTTTGTTGCAATCAAACACACACTATCTATTTGCTTTGATGTGTTCTTTTCAACTTTTCCCATCTCAAGGTCAAAAATATTATTCTGCATTTTCTTCTATTAGTTTTCTATTGTCCTATTTAATGTCCGTTTCTTTAATCTATCTGGAATATAACTATGTCTGGTATTTTAGGGAAGAATCCATGTTCAATTTTCTCCATATAGCATGTCATTTATTCTATATAACTATGATATAGAATGTCATTATGAAGGCAACCATTCTTTTCTCTTTGTTTTGTGTTTTAGTACATATCAGGATACTGAATTTTCATGGATTTTGTTTCGCTCACTATAATTCCAAGTCCAACTATTTTCCTGCTCAAATTCTGTATTTGTAACATAATATTTTCTTATATTTTAATGTTTAATACAGCATAAATCTTTTCTTCATTTAATTTTTAAGGTTTACTTGTCTACTTTATGGCCTTAAATTCTTCATTACATTTTAAAGTGAGTTTATAGATTTCCAAAAAAATTATAAAATCAGCTATTCTCTCTTTGCTTACCTTTCACAGCCTTGAAACTTTTTAAAATAGTACTGATTAGTTACTTTGTAAAATTTACCTGAACTGGCTTTGTCCAATGTTTTCTCAAAATTGGAGTTATTTCCTGCATTTTTGGCAAGAATACCACACAAATTATGTTGTATTTTTAGCATATCATACTAACAGGTTATGATACTGAGTTTATTATTACTGGTAATGTGTATCTTGATCATTTGGTAAGTTATCACCTGTCAAACCTCTCTACTATAAATTTATTATCTTTCTTGTTGTAACTGATGTAAGTGTCTTGAGGGAGATAGCTTGACACTACAAAATTCTTTCTCCTCAACTTTCAGCCACTAATTTTAGCATCCAGTGGTGAACCTTGTCAACATTTAAAATTGAAATTTGCCTAGTGATGATAATTTCCTGTTCTTGATATCATTTTGCAGTTGTATAAAATTTTAACATTGAAAAGTGGAATAAGGAATGTAAGTAAACTCTTATTGTAGCAATGTTTCTGTAAATATAAAATTAGTTTAAAATTTTAAATAAGTATAAAAGAAACCAGGATTTTATTTGGAATTACAGTGAATTCATAGGTTAATCATCAGTTCATTAGAAGACAATTAACATCATTTAATGTCAACTAACACCTTATACATTTGATTGTCCCATACAAAAGCATGATCCAACCATCTTTTATAGTGAAGTATTTCATCGATAAAAAAATGATGAGCTTTCTCAAATGCTATTTCTGTGTCAAAACAGGGGAGGATTTATGTTTAATAATTTTATTTAACAATGTGTTTTTGGTTATTGATGACCTTCATAGGAGAAGTTTCAGTGGATTAACATGATTGAAGCCTGATACAAGGACACATTCAATAGAGAATGTAGAGAAGGCAATTATTTCAAGGAAACTTTCTGTAAAGGAAAACAGAGTAACAAAGTATAGCACGATTATAGCTGGGACAATACACAGATTTAAGATGATGCTTTCTGTTATTTTTTTCTTTTTATTTTCGCTCAAGGATATATTTTCACAGCTTTTAGAGAGTGGGAGGTAGAGAGAGAAACATTGAAGACTCTCTTTCTTGCATCGATCAGTTGCATCCCATATAAGCCCAGACCAGGGATCAAACCCACAATGTAGGTAATGTGCCCTGACCAAGGATCAAACCTGTAACACTTCGACTATGAGAGGATGTTCCAACCAACTTAGCCACACCAGCCACCTCTTTCTTTCCTTTACTGTAGTGCACAAGAAATATAGCATGCTATTATACTGATGACAATCATCCAGGAAAGAGGGGAAAATTGATATGGGCTGTAAAGGACAGACTTGGAGGAATTTGTTGAATAAAATTCATACAAAAGCAGGCACCTGGCTAGCTAAAGACAGAAGAGTAAGAACTGTCAGTATTATTGAGGGTTTTATTTAAGCGATATTCTATCATTTTAATGCAGATGTAGACTAAATGGGGGCTGAATTTGGCAGGAGTTTTGAGTTTATTGTTTACTTGTTTGTTTGTTTTAAACAAGCACAACAATAGATGATTAAAATTCTTGAGTGTAAATGCCAGTAAAAAGTTATGACAGTGTGCTACAAAATTTAAGCTTGGAAAATGAGATGTGAGAACATGAATGGGCTTGGGGACAGTGAGCAAAGGGCAAGATCCGCATGCAATAAATCCCATTAGTGTCAAAGTTTATGACAACTGGAGTGTGAGAAGGAGGGAGCATCTCATGTCCTTGATTTTTATTTATGCAGTTGATTTCCCCAGTCATATGAGCCAAACCATTGCCCAGAATGCAGAAACAATTGCGGTAGTTCTAGCTGAAAATAACAACTCTTTTCAAAATACCCTTTTGTTTCTTCTACAAAGACAGGCTTTGTAGTAGATACTATCAGACAGATGGTAAGTGGAGAGATGGGTAGGTAGGTAAATGGACAATTCATAGATAATATGTACTATATAAGGGATCACCCACTGTTAAGATATTACAAAAAAGGGCATTTTTATAACTATCAGGACCTGCCTTTCTCTCTCTTTCATGGTAAAAGTGAACGTGCTTTACGTCATTATTGAAAATAACTATTTTTTGACATTATTTCTCCTTTATTCTGCAACAGAACTAACATTCGATAAATGCGCACATGCATGCACACGTAGAAAAATATACTTGTTCACGTACAAATGTATCAAGGTATAATTCTATTTTTACTGTGTTCATGACTCATGTATTGATACTGCTGCCTTGCATCCTAATTATTTACTTGGCTGTTTCTCCCTGCCCCTCTCATTCTTATACATGGCATGGACAGTTTCTTATTATTCCTAGCTAGAGCATCAGGCCAGTGCTGGGCACATGGGAGGTACTGAATATTTATATAGAAGATAAATAAATACATGAGTATCATGTTTAGTAAGAGTGAACTCAAGAAATACCCTGAAGAAATACCCTAAAAATAATGTGAAGAATGTTATGCTTATAAAATCCTATTGTGTGATAAATTAGTGATGGCCTTTTGCCTTACACAATTAATATTATTAAAGGTACAGGTAATACAGTTTTATGATAGTCCTGATGCTGCGGAATCTTTCATTTTTTGAGGAAGTATCAAATTGGCAATTAGAGATTCCTATTAACAACTTGAATAAAAAGAAAAGGGATTTTCTATACAAAGTATGTAAAAATGACCAGTAATGTTAAAACAGTGTATTAAATCCTGCTGTGATAATTAATTTTAGTCTGTTAGCCCTTGCCCTACTTACTCCATGATGTGTGAGGGTTTGTTTTAACATTACCTGGTAAGTCTGAAATTTTAAGATCCTGTCTCACCATGTTAAAGGTAAGTTCTTCCAAAGATAGGCCAGGAACCACTCAAAAATGTGTACAAAACAAGTTATGGACCTGTATGTGCTGAAGTAGGATGATATAGTTGTAGAGCCAGCATGGTTGTGCAAGGACAGACTCTTCACCGACACATTGAGGATCCCAAGTTTGCCAATTTAGCGTCTATCTTAATGAGTCCTAAAATAGAGAAAAATAAACTAACAATTTTAAGAAGCTAACTATATACATATTTAGTAGATTTTGTAAATACATACAGTCTAGGAATATGTGCTGATGGATAGGCAATAGTTACCTTTAATTTACTATGAACAAGTTAAGTAACATACTTCCTTTGTTTCCTAGGTTTATTAAGATATGATTGATATAGCATCTCTGTATAAGTTTAAAATCTACAGCATAATATCTGACTTACATATAATATGAAAATAATTACAGTAGTAAATTTAGGTACTATTCATCATTTCACATACACATAATAAAAATAAAAATAAATATTGAATTCCTTTTGATGAGGACTTTCAAGATTTACTCCCTTAACTTTCCCACCTATTACACAGTGGTGTTAACTATCGTCACCATGCTCTATATTACTAGAACTTATCTGTCTGATAGCTGAAAGGTTGTGCTTTCAGACCACCTTCGTCCAGTTCCTCTCCCCCAACTGATATATGTGAAGCTCAGCTTCATGTCTTATATTCTAGTTACTAAAATCACTGTTACTGATACGTTCACACTGTCACTACATAGTGATTGCCTACTATCATTATTTTTATCTCCTATTAGTGTTTTAAATAATAATTCAGGAATAACTTTCTCAGAAGTTTATTTTGCTTTTACTTTGAGTCCTCAGTAATATTTTCTTAGCTTTATTGTTATCATCATGGCTTGGCAATTTAAATATTCACTGATATGCCTCCCTATGCCTCGCACACCCTTACAAATGGCATAACCACAGTATTCAAGCCTATATTGGGCATGGGGCAGACACCGAAAGTGTATTTTCTGGATAAATAAATTAATGGAATACATACATGCATACAAACTCTTCTATGAACCCCAGAGATATTTTGTACAAAAATCCTAAAAATAATATAAAGAGTCATAGAATACTAAGGTAGGATGAAATGATGAACTAATAATGACCTCTCTCTTACCTGTAATTTGTTTTTCTCAGTGGAGGAGAAACAACCAACTTTATGGTTTCCTGTAGTTCTATGCTACGGGGATAAAAAGAACCACACACTGACTTTCTAGAAAGAAAGAGACAATCCAAAGCAAAACACTTAAGAAGAGGTGTTTTTTTTTTAACTTTCTTCAGTATTATGTTCAAGTGTGGGATAACCAGATTTCATGACAAGGAGCATGACACAAGGGATATGACAATTTATTGTCAAGGAATATGACATACATCATTATTATTTTCTTCTAATGCTCAAGCATGTCTATATCATTGGATCTAGAATCTCAAGAATTTAGTGCATAGAGAAACCAACTAAAACATTCTCTGTGAACAAAGGAATATTCAGGAATATGAAATTAGAAAAAGAACTAACAGCAAAAGAATTAAGAAACCCAGGGGAAAGAAAATAAATTTTTTGTTTTATGTTTTTTGTTCGTTTGTTTGTTTTAATAGTCACAGTAGCTTCTGTTTAAAGTGACCGTCAGGGGAAAAGCCCATCAGTTTAGTAACTTCTTCCAGCTTCTGTGGAACCACCTGCCATATGGCTCACTTAGGAGCAGCTGTCCTCCTGGGAATGGACTGCTTGATTAGGTATAGATTTCTTGTTATGGTAATTAGATCAATTACCTTCTTTCCCAGCTCTCTTATGAAATTCACTCCTGGCAAAAGAATAGAGGTGAATATTAAATGCCATCTAAAGTTTGTGTTGATCTTTCTGAAAATAATACCACATAAGTTCTGTAAGCATTTCCTTTTCTATGCTGTCAAAGTAAGACATGGTCTGAGAAGCAATGCATTATTCAAATTATTTTAATTTTTAATTGTTTTCACCGTGAAATGTTTCACCAGTGATTATGGTCGGGTGTAGCTAAGGGCTGAGATAGAAGTATGGTCAAGGTCAAAAGGGATTCACATCAGAAAAAGAGAATTATGATAGGAAAAATAGATCAAGTCACTGAGACAAAAGAAAAACATTAACAATAAATACAACTCTAAACGACACAACTGACGTAGTGACTCTTAGAAAAGATTATCAACACAGAACTTTATCTTACTAATCATTTCACTTTACATAGATAATTTTGATTTATTTATAAAAATCAAATAACTCATTCTGCCTCCGGATATTTGTGTTTAATTTTCTTCTTCGGGAATGCTCTTTCTCCAGATTTAGGCGTGGATTATTTTATCCAGATCTCTGCTGAAATTTCACTTTTTAGGAGAGGACTTCCCTAACCACTCCAAACACTTTGCAAATGCATTGTAAATTATAGCTTTCAATTGCCTAAGTATCAATGGCAGTATCCCCAGTTTCTATTGATTTCCAATTCCTGTTGTAATAGATTGTTCTGATTTCAAATTCTTTCTTTAGTTTGAGATATGTAACTCAAGATATGCTTCTCTTTTTGAATACTTAAAAATTTTTCATACTGGAGTTAAACATTTTACTACTGTGGGCAAAAAATTTTTGATCAAAACTATGGCACCTATGTACTTGTTCATTTGCATGGGTCATCAGCACATTTCTTTCTGACACTGTTTTGGCTTTTGCATTTATATTCACCACCAAGAGTTATTTTGAATATCACTGTCACATTTTCTTGATCTTGATCATTTATTTTCATTTTATTGGATATTAAAATGGGCTCAAATAATTAAAATTGTGACATATACATATATGCATGTCATATATAGAGTGTATACCTGTATATCATATATACTAGTTAACATATTTACTATAGTATACATTGAATTTAGTGAATCTCCTTGTCTATCCATCGTATCTCTTGAATGAATCCAGTAGACTCTTTTGCCATCATGAAATTATTTCCTTTAATTACGTCAATTAAAATGGTGATTTTCCCTTATATGACAATACTTCAAGAGCTTCATCAACAATTCTACCTCTGATACCAAAATGTCTTAGATCATTGTCAAATAAATTACTTCATTGGTGATACCACACTATTAAGAAATACATTTTTACTAATTATAAAATACATGTAAAAATACATCATTTTTCACCACCAAAATGGTTATCTTATATTTTCTTCCTTTTAGGATGCTTAGAGAAAATTTTATCTACTCAGTAGAATATATGTTTAAATCAGATTACTCCTAAATCTATGTTTTTATAATGTATGGCTAGTTAAGGTTTACATACTTAGGATATGCTTCATCTTTATCATGTTAGTATTTTTTATTTTTTTCCTTTTAGCCTATCTCGACACTTATGTCCTATTTTAGGCTACATTTTTAATACCCTATTTTTCAATGCATATCAATTGCATATGATCTATGTTTATAGCTATTTCACATGTCAAAAAGCAAACTGCTGTAATCCTTAATACCTATTTTTAACTAAATAAAATACATAGAAAAATGGAATTTTATTTGCATTTTGATTCTGCATTATAATCTTATGATGATTTATATTATACACTCAGAATATCCAAATATCACCTCACAAAAGGCTATAAAAAGGAGGAAAAAGGAAACTGACACACTAAACTGTTATAAAGAGATGTAAAAAAATTATCAATACCTTTACTAAACTTTGAAAGTCATAGAAGCAAACATATTTAGAAATATTAAAAATACATGTCTACTCTTAAAAATTTATATGCTAATACTTCATTTGTAATTTTCTCTTTTCTGATAAAAACTAAATGATATCTCATCAGTTATTTCTCATTAATTATTTCTATAAATTTCTAGATGATTTTCCTCAAAACAAATACATTATATTAAATTAACACAAAGCCCTTTAGTAATTTTATTCCACCCTTGCTATAAATATCACTTAATAAGAATTCACATGTAACAAAAGTTTCATGGTAGTATTTCTAAAAATATTTCAACCTGCATCATCCATCTTTGCCAAAAGATTATAAGACAAAAATTGTAATAGTTAGGGAGAGAGTCTTAATAAATCAGAAAACATATTGCCTCTTAGAAATAGCTGTATAATTTCTCAGACATAATAACAAAATGTCCTCCATTACTAAGACTCTATCATCCAGCTACAATTAAAAAACAACAACAACAACATCATACTTTCTTATAATTAAGTTCGGGAATTTACTAAAAATACAGGAGAAGTTTTCCAATTTTATTTGATTCTTCACTCTCTTAATGATTTTAGCATGGTGTTATTACCAAGTTGAATGAATTGTATTACTTTGTTTTTATTAGTAACAAGCAAGAAACAAGCAAGAAAACCCCAAATTTTAGTGAATTATGCCCACAAAGTTCATTTTTCATCAACATCACATGTTGATGGTAGGTTTGTATTTCAATGTGTCTTCTCACATCTGCAGGGTGTAAAGATTCCAGAGCAGCAGGGTAGTAAATTTGCATAAACATGTAAGGGCTTTAAGCTTCTGTTAAGAATGGTAAGCATCATTGCAGCTCATATTTCATTGGCCAAAGCTAGTCACATGGTGAAGGCTGGTCACTCTCAAGAATAGAATAATAATACAGGGATGAGCACTCAATATGTAAAAACATTAAAATGTGTGACAAAAATATATCAAATATTTAAAAATTATATGTGAATAATTGTCATTTGTTACATATAATATTCACATTAGCATCTCATTAGTATACTAAACTAAATTTTTTAAAAATAAACCACACTGCTTTTTAGTTATTATGGGAAAACAAAATATTTTAAAAATTTAAAAAGTATTGTATTGCTAATAATATAGTAAATTATAAACTATTCTCAATAACAAAGATACATTTAAGAAAAATTTTGGAAATATAATAATATATATAAATAAAGTATCACTTTGGAAATAATTCATTGTTATTCTGATATTTATTTTGGCATTGCTCCATTTTATTTTATTTTTACATTAAATATATTTGATATAACAATTTATTCAACATGCAACATGTTGATTTGATACATTTTAATATTGTAATAGGGCTGTCACTGTAGCAATACCTGGCATCTCTATCATGTCACACAATTTTTCTTTGTAGAGATTAGGATCTAGTCTCTTAGAAAGTTTGATGATTATAATACAAAATTATTGTTCATATTCATTATAATGTGCATTAAATCTCCAGAATGTTTTTTTCCTACAGTTGCAAATTTGTACTCTTAAAGAACATCTTTACTATGCCCCCCACACCTCAACCCCTGGTAATCATCACTTTTTCTGTGTTTTCACAAGTTTGGCTTCTTTGGATTCCGCATATAAGTGATATAATACAGTATTTGTCTTTCTTCATCTGACTTATCTCACTCCGTATAATGTCTTCAAGGTCCATCCATGTAATCACAAATGGCAGGGTTTTCTTCTTTCTCATGGCTAATATTCCACTGTGTGTGTATGTATGCACATATGTGTGTATATTTATATTTATTTATATATAAAATATCAATTTGTCCACTCATGCACCCTTAGGTTGTTTCTATACCTTGGCTATTATGGAAATGCTATAATAAATATAGGAGTGCATATGTCTCTTTGATTGATTATCTGTTTTCATTTCCTTTGTGTATATACATGAAAAAATTCTTGCTGGGTCATATGATAGTTGAATTTTTAATTTTTTCAGGAACCTCCATATTGTTTTCCATAGTGGCAACCAATTCACATTCACAAAAATGGTTTGCAAAGTTTCCCTTTTCTCTGCATCCTCACCAGTCTTCTTACATCTTGTATTGATGATAGCCATTCTAATAGGTGTGAAGTCATATCTTACTGAGATTTTGATTTGTATTTTCCCACTGATTAGTGATGTTGAACATCTTTTCATATACCTGTTGGCCATTTGGATGTCTTCTTTGGAAATATGACTATTTGGTTCCTCCATTCATTTTTTAACCGGATCATTTTTGTTATCGAGTGGTATGAGTTCTTTATATATTTTAGATATTAATTCCTTACCTAGAATTAATGAAAAGCAATGATATGTCTATTTAGTTCCTTCATTCATTTTTTAAATCAGATCATTTTTGTTATTGAGTGGTATGAGTTCTTTATATATTTTAGATATTAATTCCTTACCTAGTATATGATTTACAAATATTTTCTCACATTCTGTAGGTTGTTTTCTTTTTCACATCCCTTTAGTTAGTTTTTCTATGTATGTATGTGCATATGTATGCACATATATACTACATATATAAATACTACATACTGTATACTATATATAAATACTATATATATGTGCACATATACTATATATAAAATACTACATATATACACACATATATATGTATTAGTATTCATTTATTTTTCCAAAATTCATGTATGGCAAAAATCCAGTTAAGTATTTTTTTTCTCTGTTTAAACACTTAAGTTTAATTAGGAAAGCTGAATTCATAATAATGTTCTGGTATGAATTCTTCTGCAAAAGAAAATATTTTATAATAATCAAAGTCATCGTAACAAAAATTGCATTGTACTGAATATTTTCTGTTTGTATCCGCAGACCTATTTTCTCTTTTCCCTGATATTTGCCTTGGGAGCCGGACTAGTAAAAATTATATCATTAAGTTCTGTTGCACTCTAGCTTCCAGTCTGGGTCAGCAAGTGGGAAGCACTGTCAGAAGAGGATAGGTTATATAGGTCCTTGCTTTTCATCACTTTGAGTATTTGATTACTCTATCCAGCAAAGGTATGATTTAGAATTGAAGGACAAAGAACTTCCCTGACAAGAAAAAGCTAAAAGAGTACATCATCACCAACCCAGCATTATATGAAATGTTAAAGAGTCTTCTTTAAGAAGAAGATAAAAAATCTGAACAATAAAATGGCAACAAATACATATCAATAATTAAGTATAAAAACCAAAATGAACAAGCAAGCACAACAGAAACAGAATCATAGATATAGAAAACATTTTAATGGTTACCAGATAGGAGGGGGTCAGGGGGATGGGTGAATAAGGTAAAGGTATTAAGAAGTATAAACTAGTGGTTACAGAAGTTGCAGAATAGTCATGGGGATATAAAGTACAGTACAGGGAATAGAGTAGCCAGAGAACAAATAGGCATGACCCATGGACATGGAAACGGTGGGGGGATTGCCTGAGGTGCTGGGTGAAGGGGGTCAAAGGACTAAAATTGGGACAACTGTAATAGCATAATCAATAAAATATAATTAAAAATAAAAATGAGAGATAATAGGTTAAAAGGGAGCAAAATTGCTTATTTTCTGCCAAGATCTTTTTTGCTATTGTGTCACTGTAGAATGGCTTTCTTCCTGATCAGAGGCAAGCAGCTCTTGATGGCTGCTTTCTCCAAACAGTTCATTCTCTTTGCTAATAACCAATGTCCTCTTATAAATTTTGACATAGCAATGGTAATGCCTTCTAACTATGATTAGCCCTGGGGCCTTCATGACCTCAGATTACCAATTTTCATTAACAGTGCTCACATCTTTGCAAAATTAAACTTAATTAAATTTTCTTCAATCAGCATTTTGACTCCCTTCTGTTTCCTGCCAGGATCATTTCATCAATGATACATTTCATTGACAATTGAATGAAGTCTCACTTTTGTTTTTAGCAGCTATATGTGATTATAAAAAAGCAAAACAAACAAAACAACACCAGAACCTGTTGTTTAAAATCTACTCTTTGTCATCTCTATTTCTAATACGTATTCCAATTCTAGCAAAGTTCCCTAGGAAGTTTCAAAGAAAGTATATGAAAATTTAACACTCTTCGGTCAGAATCTGCAAGGACTTTGTAGTACTCATTCTGTGGATAACCATACACTTCTTTCTCAGGGAAATGTTATGAACATAATTCACCACGTCTCTCTGCTCATCAAAGAAAAACATAGAAATTAATGAGAAGGAAAAGATATTTATGGAGTGACTAATATATATTAGGTACTGTGCTTGACATTATTCAAATGCTATTTTGTTAGCCAACACTTTGCTCAGAGAATTATTTATTCAGCAAGTTCAAACAACTTCTAAAAGTGAGTGAAGATACAAAGAAAAAGGGTTAATTTGTTCATTGATTTTCCATAGAGTAATAAAAAGACCTGCAACCCTTATGGTAAATTCTTGTTGCAGTTACACCAAAAATGGACAATCAAGCACAGTGATTGCTCTTATTCCTAGTGATGGGTACCATCAAGAAGAGTAATTTAGGACACTCTCAAGGTCACTAAGGAAGAAAATGATTTTGTTACAAGCTATCAATTCACCTTAACCATTGTATTTCTCATTACACTATGACATATTCTTTAACTGAATAAAACTAAAAGTTGAATTAACTCTAGATGTGGTTACTAGCAGAGAATTTTTAAGAAATACAACCAATACACAATAATATCCTCAATACATAGTATTATGTCAAAAGAAATTACTATTATGAAAATAAATAAAGTAAAAAAATAGATGGCATGGTTAATACAACATTACTCCTTTTATTCATAAAATTTAAGAAAATAAACTTAAATGCCAAATATGGTTATTCCACTCTATGGCCATATATTCTTTTCCCTCTATATGGTTTTAAATGACACTAAACATGGGGTTAGACTCTCCATATAGATTTCTCAATTAAACTTAATGTGAATTTGGTTGAAACTATAAAGGAAGTGTCAAATATATAGAAAAGGAATAGTTATTAAATACTCTTATCCCTTTCATTGGCATGAATTCATTTCTATTTTGCAAATTTAGCTTTTCTTTATCTTTAATTCAAGTATCTTTCAAAATACAAATATATAATGATTGTGAAACACAAAGAAAAATTATAATTACATATTCTTACCTTAAATCAGAAAATCCCTGGAGGGGGGACTGGTCACTCAGTTGGTATGGTCCTTCCTAGCAGTTATTACCCATCCTCTACATGTCAATATTTTTTTGATCTGGGAAAAACTGTCATAGACCAATCTCATCAGATTTTTTTGCCTGTACTTTCTTTTTAAAATTACATTTTATTGATTATGCTATTACAGTTGTCCTGATTTTTTCCCCTTTGTCCCCTTCCATCCAGCAACCCCACTCCCTCAGCCAATCCCCCCACCAATGTTCATACTGTTCTCATTTTTTTAAATTATTTTTCTTCTTGTTGTTCTGAGTGGTTGTTTTGGGTTCCTTATGTTTGAAATCATTGATTTAATTCTCGGTTTTATCTGCTCTACTATTGTTTCCCTGTAAATTGTTCTTTATTTCAGTTAGTGTATTCTTCTTTTCTGACTGCATCGTTTTTATGCTGTTGAAGTCCTCACTAAATTCCTTAAGCATTCTTTTAAATAGTGTTTTGAGAACTGCAACTCATAGATTGCTTACCTCAATTTTGTTTAGCTCTTTTTTTTTCAAATTTTGATCCGTTTTTTTATTTGGGCCATGTTTCTTTGTCTCTTCATTTTGGCAACCTCCCTATGTTTGTTTCTATGTATTACGTAGAGATGTTTTGACTCCATGTCTTGATAATGTGGCCTAATATTGTAGGTGTCATGTAGAGTCAGGTGGCACAGCCCCACTCTAAGCTGGGTACTCGTGGTGTGTACTTTGTGTTGGCTGAGTACAGCCTCCTCTTGTAATTGAGTCTTGGTTGCTGTTGGCAGATCAATGGGAGACCTTAACCCAGGCCAATCAGCTGGAAGGAATGGCTGTGACCACTGACCACCAATCTCTGTCCTCTGTGGAGGATCAGTTGTGCAGGGGCATGGTGGTAGTGCTCTGACGTGGTCTGTAGCTGTCCACTGGGTGCATTGGCTCTGGGTTTCCCAGGTGGTGCAGGCCAAGGTCAGCCCCCACCTGTGCTTTGCCCTGGGTACCCTGCTTGAGCTGTAAAACAATCTTAGATGGCTGTTATTTGTGCTGAGCTTGGAGATTCCCAGGTGAAGCCCAGCTGTGACTCTAATCTGGCTGCTGGTAGGGCTCACTAAAGCCAGTTCTTGCTTGTTTGATAGGATTTAGGAGCCAAGACAAGTCATTATTATGGAAAAGTAGTGGGTGGGCCCATAAATTGGGTGGGGTGGAGTCTCTGTGGATCTCCAAGGTAGTCACTCTGTGTTAGCCAGGTCTATGGAGTCTCAGATATGGCAGCAGCCTACTGGCTCTGTGGAGCTCAGCAAAGGGACAATGGCCTCTGCTCACTCTGGTGCCAGACACTTCTGTTGCTCCCTGTGTAACACTGGTGCCCTTCAAGCTGCCACCCCAGTGTTGGAGCTCAGAGGAAATGAGTCTGTGTAGGTGAGCCTCTGTATGGGTTCCCCAAGAGAAACTGCTTAGGGTTCCAGCAGCCTCCTTCATCGATTCAATCCCCACTGGTTTTCTCAGCCAGAAGTTGTGGGAACTTATCTTCCAGGCACTGGAGTATTGGTCTGAGGAGCCTGGTGTGGAGCTGGGACTCCTCCTTCCCAAGATATCTTACCCTAATTTTTATCCAGTTTGATATGGGACCAGCCCATTCCACATCTGTGCCCCACTTAGCAGTCTGTTTGGATGTGGTTTCTTCAATTCTATAATTGTCAGACTTCCATTCAACTCAATTTCTGATATTCCTGAGTGATATTTTTTCATATTTTTGTTGTAATTTTGATGTGATTGTGTGAAGTGGTGAGCCTACATTACCATCTTCACTGGAAGCCTCATCAGATTTTTCTGCAAGCTCTATAATACATAAGTTTCTAGGGTAAAAATTGAATTTCAGTTACAATCAATGCCATATATAACAAGTTTCTACATTGGTCACTAATTATATTAAGCTTTAAACATTCGACAATTTCCCGAGGATTAAAGAAAACATGGATATGCCCAAATATGGTCTTTGAGTTTATTCAGGTATTTACCAATTTCAGATACTTCTCAGGATTTTGACTACTATTTTTTAAAGATGTAAGAATTTTCAATACGATAGCTAGTCCAGTGAGAATATTAATGATCAATGATATGATTATCTCTATAAATAGACAAGATGACAGCTGGTTGAGACACTAGGGTCCTCAGACTCACCTAACCTCATTTTGTCTCAAAGGACAGATTACTAGGGACATTGACATAGTAGAATGGATATTAAATATTCACTCTCATTGCTTCTCTGAAATAATTAAATAAGGAAACTATTCTCATACATTAAAAAGAGATGTTTATCTTTAGTTATTAGTCACACAGAAATAGACAAATATTTTCTTACTACTGATAAGGTCAAATAAAATTTATTTTCCCACCAAAAGACCATTTAAGGGCATATAATCTGTAGAGAGTTGAAATAATTCAGAAAATTAAAATCAAACCGAAAATGCTTCAATAATTTTCTTATTGTTTGGAACTAACTATATTATAGCTTATAGGTATAACTTTAGAATTATAATATTCCTCATATTACAGTATCGAATTTAATACTTAGTCATTATTACATTATAAAAAGTTTTACAAGTTATACTCTCTAATTTTAAAGGGACTTGGGAAAGTTTAATAAGCTAAAATTAAATAATTAAAGATTAAAACAAAGTGAAATAACTCCAATAGGAATTAAAAAATCTACTGTCATTAGGCATTTTTATGGGTTAATTAGCAAGTTTAAAATCCAATTATTTTTTTGTTATTCAGATTTTATTGTATGACATAATCTCAAGAATAAATGCATTTTTCTGTGAAGAATTTTTGATGCTAATTAATTTTTTAAAAATATGTTCACATGTATACTGGTTTAAAACACATTGGGGTAGCACAGCAGATAATGACTACAAAACATTTTATGAGACATAAAGTGTCCCTGTATAAACAGGAAATTAGTTTACCAATTTCTATGCAAGCTCTGAAGAAACGAAAGTATTGCCAACAACTATTGACTACTTGTGCCAGAGGGGCTGTGGGTAGAAGGATAGGTAGGAAAGGTGAAGAAGCATATAGCAAATAATAATGTTATAACTCTGCACAGTGACAACGCTAGACTTAGAGTGATGATCATGTCCTACGTTATATAAGTGTCAAATCACTGTGTTGTAAAGCTGAAAATAATATGATATTGCATGCCAACTATACTTTGATAAAAAACAACATAAGATAATGCTTGTGAAATTGTCCAGAATAGCTTTGCTTATAGTACATATATAGTAATCTTTGTTTGGATCTGCAAAAACTTTATCTAGAAATTATGGATAGGCTGTGGGTAAATAATACTTGTTCTCTTTTCTTAAATTATCTTAAGGAGATAATTTGGTTAATAAAGCAAAAATATGCAAACATTTAAAACAATTGCTTATATAAGCAAAGACTGAAGTAAAATTTGCTATCTTTGAATGATTTGGACACTGTTTTGTACCCCTTTTGTATTTTTCCTATATGTCTTATGTCTGAAACATATGTATGTATATACACATATATATGCTATTCTATTCTGCTGCAGAACCTCCTCCCACATACTTGGCTTCAGTTTAATAATACTCTGTATATGTACAGAGTTTGTTGTGTAACTGCTCAGGGGCAATGGCTGTGATAAAAGAAAGGTGGGAAGAAAGCATCAGTGCTTAGAGAAAATTGAACTGGGCCATGGAGACTGGGTGTCACTGAAAAAAACTATTCAGAGAATAAGTATGAAAGTGTTCCAAAAAATAAAACAGCACGATAGAATAAAGAAAGCAGGTGTGCATGAGGCATGCTTGGGAAACAGCATTTGCACAAACTTGGATGACATTAAGAGTGCTAAAAGATAAACTGGAAGAAATACTTCTGCTTATAATACTGCAGTATGGAAAGATCTCTAAATGATCATATTATAGATAAAATATATAGAAGTTTTATTTTTCTGATCAATGAACAGGGAGGGTACAGCCTAGACTTGGCAGAGCTGACCACAACCAGAAAAACTAAGCAATTGGATTCACTGGTTAATTCCCAAACATGCTCTTTTGGCATATGTTTCAGAATACACTGATTATATAACTATAACATTAAAAACTGACAGTTCTCCTAAAATAATAGTCTTTCTAGGACTGTATTTTTAAATGATTTCACTTCACCAGCTGGCAAAAGCCTCAGATATCTCTCTAAAATGTAACCATTCCTCTGTTTTCAAGTCATTAGTTTTTGGTGAAAGCCATAGCAAGCCCAGACCTCATGGTGAGGACATCTGCATCTGAGCCTTGCAAAGCAGCCTTGAACCACTGCAAACCTTAGTTCCAATAACCTACCTTGATTTCAATGAGTGTGCTCCATTTTTTCTTCTTCTTGTTTATTAATCTCCAAATAATTTAATCTGAGAGCCATTTCAAACTCTATTACAAAGTTGGTGAAACAATTACTCATGGGCAAAATATAAAAACCAAATTTATAGGTAAAATTAAGGATACAATGGAGATAACCTCCATGTAATTGCCCCATATTTTTTTTAGCTCATATATTGTACAGAAGAAAGTGTTATAGATGGATAGATACAGATTGATAGATCAATAGATTGGTAGATAGCAAGCATATGAAGGGGTTTAGAAATGGTATTGCCAAAGCTCAAAATTACAAGTTAATGTCATATCTTCAGTCCTAAGTTACATATCTGAATGTCAGACCCTTAGATATCTGCCCCTCCTTCCTATAAGTATTTGAATTATTAGAGAAATTTTACAACATAATTTTTCTCTATTATTTTTCCCTCTTTCCAGACTAAGTAAGCTTCTCAATTTATGAGCCTTCACAGAACTGTGGACCTCTTAGTACTTTTCACAGAAAATTTAATGAATTTCTCTATTAGATACCAAACTCCCTAAGAATAGGGACATCATTTAACTAAATCATACTTTATCCCACAGTAAGCCAGTGTCAACAGAGACAGCCCAGACATAAATGTTTATTAAATGAATGCACCTGTTAAGTAATTACGAAACTATCGAGTGTTATAAAGATTGAATGTGGGCAATAGTAACAAGTGGACCCATAGAAAGTCACACACAAGCTGAGACTTAAAGTCTGAATAGGAGTTAGCTGTGAAGGCAGAAGAAATTAGGACTGACGTAATGAGCATTGTAGGATGAAGAAATTATGCATTTAATAATTTCTTAATTATTATATCCTATATGTGTATATGTGTCTAAATATGTAAACATATATATTAAAATAACATATGTATATAAGATATACTTGTATAATTTATAAGCAGTGCTTGAGAACATGAAAATCTCTTTTATTATTTCTTTGCTTTGCTTTGTTAATGATCTTCTACCATAGTTTGGGAGCCACTAAAACAAGAAGTCAAAGATAACTCTGAAGACCTCTAGAATTAAATGGAGCCATAAAAGTTGAATTTACAACACTTAAATTTAGTGACTGTTTCCTTCTGAAAGTTTCTTCCTTGGATAACATGATGATAGTGGTTTCTTTTTTCTTTTTCTTGTTCAAGTACAGTTGTCTCCATTTTCCACCTGCCACTCCCCGCAGCCCTAGCCATCCTCACTTCCCACCCTTGATCCTACCCCCTTTTGGTGTTGTCCATGTGTCCTTTACGCATGTTACTGAAAACCCCTCCCCCTTACTCCTTTTTACCACCTCCCAACTCCCCTCTGGTTACTGTCAGATTGTTCTTAACTTCAAATGTCTCTGGCTATATTTTGCTCACTTGTTTGTTTTGTTGGTTAGGTTCCACTTATAGGTGAAATCATATGGTATTTGTCCCTCACCACCTGGCTTATTTCTCTTAGCATAATGCTCTCCAGTTCCATTCATGCTGTCACAAAAGGTAGAAGCTCCTTCTTTCTTTCTGCTGTGTAGTATTCCATCATGTAAATGTACCATAGTTTTTTTATCCATTCATTTACTGGTGGGCATTTAGGTTACTCATGCTTTCTAGGTCTTTCTCCTTGGCATTTCTTCTGCTTCTGCTCTCTCAAATGGGATATTTCTGGATATATTCAGAACTAGTTTTTATGTCTTTGTGTACCTATGTCTGTCTCTTGTTCTGTACTTTACAAAAATTCATCTCTTAAATTTCTTCTCATCTATTTCTAGTGTTCCAAATGTCAGTTCCGAGATACAAGTTTTTAATCTAAATATCAGATCTCATTTTAAAGCTTCAATACTAAATTTAAAAAATATATTAGTGGACATTTCTACCTCCATGAAATGCTATTATATTAAAACCAAATGATAACACAATCAGAGACAATTAGGTAGAATATGGAGAACATGAATAGAAGATGACTAAACACAGAATTCTGCAGGTTATTGACATTTCCACATAGAGAAAGTGGAAACTGACAAAGAGCTGAAAATGAAATGATAAAGAACAGCATGGGAAACCCAGAGCCGTGCAGGGAAGATAAGGAAGAGGGCCATCAGAGAGCAAACCTATCTGTCTGCATCTATCATCTACCTACCATCTATCATCACCGGTCTATTTTTTTAATCAAGAAAGGCGTCCATTAACCTTAAGAACTGGGATATTATGTGTGCCCCTGAGGAGGGTTTCTGAAAGAAGATTGGTGGGTATGGAATCAAAATTTTTCAAGCTATGAAGTGAATGGATGGGGAGATATGGGAACATAGATTCTATTTATTCTTTATTAAAATATTGGATTTGATGTTGTCTTTGATATAAATCTAAACAAAAATATAAAGGAAGAATATCCAACTCAGCCTTTGGCCTCAGAAAGTTGTGGGAGCTCTAAGAGCCAATTCCTCAATTACTTCTCCAAATTAGTGGCCAGGATTGAAATGATGAAGGAGAAATGTATAAAGCAGAAAGATTATAAAGAATAAAATAACCATGAAAACACAGTTATTGGTCACAAACTATAAAATTTATCTGTATCTGGCTTCAAGTAAATATTGTCATTTTTAAAACAATATCTGTAAGGCAATTGGAAATTTAAATACTGACTGGAGATAATAATATTAAATAATTATTGTTAATTTCTAGATGCTTGATTGCTTTTCTCATTTTGTATTTTTTAAAGAACTTTTATCTTTTTTAGAGGTACATGTTGCTAAAGTGCTCTCTAGTTCATCCCATATGTCATTTGCTTTAAAATAATATGGGCACGGAAGGTTGAGGGTATAATGAAATTAGATTGGCTGAACTCTCTGTAATATCAGCTTACTGGCTTCATGCTAAAATATAAAAAATTCTGCTGTGGTATGAGAAATTTAAGTCACAAATGTTAAGTATTATTTAAGTTTAAAGGCAACATAAATTTTGAAATGTTACAAAGGATAGCACTTTACTGGATATTTCAATAGGTTTTTATTAAGCAGTCTTGATCAGTTTATTTTTTGACTTTGTACTTATACTCTGAGATAATTTAATATGTATCACACATAGACAAGTTGCTAACAAAATATTTTGTACAGATTTTCACCAACTCTGAACTATAGAACTTAGATTATTCAATTAGCCCAAGTTTATTGCTGTAGCAAGAATGAAAGGTTCTTTGGATTAGTGATAGATGTTTCTTGACTCTGTGACATTACCTGTCTGAGTTTCTCTTCTGAGAGCCCCATATCTTTCTTACTGATATTTGTTTTAATACCTGCTTTCTGTGACTTGGAGGTATAGTGAAGTTTTTGAAACTGTCTCTCATTCTGCAAAATGAAATTAATTCTGGTATGCCCATTAGTGAGACGATATGAGCATAAATGTCTTGCATATAGTGTATGATCAGTAAATTGTAGCTGCCCTGGTTGGTGTGGCTCAGTGGATTGAGTGCCAGTCTCTGAACCAAGGGATCACTGTTTTGATTCCAGGTCAGGGCATAGGCCTGGGTTATGGGCCAAGTCCCCAGTAGGGGGCACATGAGAGGAAACCACATATTGATGTTTCCTTCTCTTTTTCCCTCCCTTCTCCTCTTTTAAAAAATATATAAATAAAATCTTTAAAAAATAAATTATAATTATTAATATCTTCCATCAGCATTTTTTCTTAATATTACTTCAACAAATGCTATATACTTTTTATACTTTAATCTTTGTAGAAGCTGGCATTTTTAGTCTTCTATTGCTCTTATAATAATTTACCACAAACTTAGTGGCTTAAAACAGCACAAATTTATGTTGCGGAGTTCACATGCCCAAAATTAGTTTCTTGGGGCTCATATCAATGTGTCAGTAGGGTTGCATTTCTTTCTGAAAATCCTAGAGAGGAACACATCTTCTTACCTTGCCCAGCTAGAAGAGACCACTTGCATTCCTTGACTCATGCCTCCAGCCCTCCACCTTCAACCCAGCGGAACAGCATCTTCAACTGTCTCTGTCTCTGACCTTTCTAACTCCCGTTCTCAGCTCTGACAGCCCTTGTAATACGTTGGGTCCATCTGGATGATTTAGGGTAATCTCCTCACCTCAAAATTCTTAATTTAATCCCCTTTGCAAAATCCCTTTTTTCTCCCAAGTAATATATCCACAGATTCCAGGACTTAGGATGTAAATGTTTGAGGAGCCAATATTCTGCTTATTACACTCTTTTTTCTTAATAATTTGAAAAACTGCTGACTATGGACTTACCTTGCCAATCAACTGTCTACATTACTGCTTCTAACAACTCTGTCTCTACCTTAGTTCCAGTTAATCTGAGTTCTCTCTGCTTCCTACATTCAGTGTTAGTATAATGCCACTTCCAAACAGAGGTCACCCTGTGCCATTGTTACAGCTACTCAAGAATTTAATAACTATTTGATATTATGCAAATGACAACATTTCTAAGGCTTACTTTACTCATACATAAAATAGGAAATAATGGTGAGATAATACATGTAAAATGATTATAGTGCCTAGCATGAATAATGCCTAATAAAAGTTACTGTTGTTATTATTGCTATTATTAGAGTCTGGTAGGCAAATAGGTTTCTCTGTTGTTCAATTTCATTACAATAGTTCTTCCTTATTCTCAGGGGATACATTCCAAGACCTTGAAAGGATACTTGAAACCATAGGCATACCTAACCTACATGTTTATTTTCCTCAGCATACATACTTATGATGAAGTTTAATTTTTAAATTAGGTGCAGCAAAAAATTAACAACAATAATAATAAAATAGAACAATTATAACAATATACTATAATACATGTTATGTGATATAATCTGTCTCTAAAAATAGCGTCTTGTACTCACCCTTCTTCTCGAGATGATGTGAGATGGTGTGAAGTCTGTGAGATGGATGAAGTGAGGTAACAGATGTAAGCGTCATAACACAGCATTAGGCTACTATAATGGTTACTTGAACACAACCACTGTGATGTGGCGACAGTGGACCTGAAAACCAAAATAGCTAATGAAAAAATAACAGGCAACTTTTTGATCCACTCGTTCACTGATGGGCACTTAGGCTGTTTCCAGTACTTGGCTATTGTAAATAATGCTACTATGAACATCGGGGTGTATAGGTTCTTTTGAACTGGTATTTCAGGAGTCTTAGGGTATAATCCCAGTAGTGGAATTGTCAAGTCAAAAGGGAGTTCCATTCCTAGTTTTTTGAGGAATTTACATACTGTTTTCCACAGTGGCTGCATCAGTCTGCATTCTCACTAACAGTGTACAAGGGTTTCCTTTTCTCCACAACCTTACCAACAATTGTTGTTCTTTGATTTGTTTATGATGGCCATTCTGACTGGTGTGAAGTAGTATCTCACTGTGGTTTTAATTTTCCTCTCTCTGATTGCTAGTGATGCTGAGCATCCTTTTATATGTCTCTGGGCTCTCTGTATGTCCTTCTTAGAGAAGTGTCTATTCAGGTCCTTTGCCCAATTTTTAATTGGATTGTTCGTCTTCTTGCTGTGGTGTCATGTAAGTTCTTTATATATTTTGGAGATCAAACTCTTGTCTGAGGTATCATTGTCAAATATATTTTCCAATATGGTTGGTTCCCTTTCATTTTGCTGATGTTTTCTTTAGCCATGCAAAAGTGAAAATTTTCTATTTTAATTGAAAATATAGCCCTGGCTGGTGTAGCTCAGTGGATTGAGCACCAGCCTGCAAACTAACGGGTCACCAGTTCAATTCCCAGTCTAGGGCACATACCTGGGTTGGAGGTCAGGTCCCCAGTAGGGGGCACATGAGAGGCAACCACACACTGATGTATCTCTCCCTCTTTTTCTCCCTCCATTCCCCTCTCTCTAAAAAGTAAATAAATAAAATCTTTTAAAAATATATAACTTCTCTCTTTGTCTTATAAATGTAAAATATTTATTTTTAACAACTATATATTTCTGATGTGATTTAATAGTTACACCATTATAATCACTGTAGTGTGTTTCTTTTTTAATTTAATATAAATTATCTCCACATCAGTAATACACCTTCTTCTACATCTGCTTTCATTAAAATAATTGAGATGGGTACATGGGGGATATTCAGTTATACCTCCATCAATTTTCAGAGTATAAGTAATAAGTGCCCTTTAGTCAATAACATGTACATTTTATTTATTTTCATGGTCATATGGCTAGCTGAATTGATACCCCTTCTTACTCCTCCCTCTTTATACATCAAATTTACAAAATCTTTAAGAAAATAACGAAATTTCAGATGTTTAGTTACACAGAATCAAATAAACCAATGGATAAGATCTTATTCAGCATTCAACCCCATTTTTTATAGTATCTACCACTGCAAAATCTTATAAAATTCTATTATAAGGCTATCAGATTTAATCAGCTAGGCATTTCTGAGCCAAAACTTTGTATTCCCTACATTTTAAGCTTGTCATAGTAATACAACACAAGCTCTGGCTGTTTCCATTTTTTTTTAAATATATATTTTGATCACATAAATAAGGAAAGCAAAAGATTGCCCTGAGCCAGATTGGTTTTCTCTTGTGCCATTAAAATTCCCTACTCGTTGCTGCCACCTGACTCTTCTTATACAATTCTGTCACACACACATATTAACATTCATTTAGTAAGAAAATAGATGGCATCTATTTGATTTATCTTTCCCTGAAGTGAACAAAACACAACATATTTTACAGAACCTAATAGTTGCATGCAGTTTGCCTACAAAATGATGTAGCCGATATTTCAAGCAGTTGTTTGCAGTCTGCTGGCTCATTGTTTTTTGCTTATTATTTATATTTTCTCTCTCTCTCACCTCCCTCACACACACATGCACACAGTGTAAATAATTCTAGAGTGTATAAAAGTCTGTTTAGAGACCAGTATTGCCATTCATTTTCACTGAGACTGTGGATTACTTAACTCTCAATCTCATGCTCCTCATCTGTGAATTAGGGATAAAAACCTCTCATTTATAGAGTTGTTGTGAGTATCTAATGAGAGAATAAATCTAAGTGTATAGTGCTGAGGTCCACACCATATTATATAAAATTATGTAGATCACAAATTATATAAAACTATATAATCAAAATTTTCAGATTAATAGTGTTGGGTATTATTTATTTCAATAGCACAAAATATTTTATTCAGATTTATAACTTATAAACCTCCACAAAAATATGTTATCTATAGCCAAAATTTGGACTCTAATACCTAAGAAAGGTCGAGTTACGGAGGAGAAAGAATTAACAAGCAACTCACTCCAGCACTGTTTTGTGGGCAGCTAGCTGAGTAAATGACCTCAACCAGAAATTCATAACATTATTTTTAAATAAACCTCTTTGTAAACATGTCAATGGCACATACTGGTAAAATAAAAGGGGGTTCCTATCAGTAAAAATAATATCCCAGGATCTTCTTGCTCAGATTAAATTGATTGTTGTGAATAAACTAGAATTTAGGTATTTTAGGGGCACTGCTGGTTACATATATATGTTCTATTTGGTAATTAATAGTGTATAAAATAGAACAGTACTTACATAAAAATTGCTCCATTTAATAAACTGTTTTTTGGCAAATGATCTGAACCCAGTTGTTCCTGAAAACTCTTTCCCCCTTCCCCTCACTATCCCTTCCCATCTTCCCTCTGGTTACTGTTAGATTGTTCTTAATTTCAATGTCTTTGTTTACATTTTGCTTGCTCATTTGTTTTGTTGATTAGGTTCCACTTAAAGGTGAGATCATAGGCTGTTTTTCTGTCACTGCCTGGCTTATTTCACTTAGCATAATGCTCTCCAGTTTCATCCATGCTGTTGCAAAGAGTATACTTGAAAAATATAACTGAAATCTATGATAAATCCTGTTAAACATAACCCAAAATGTGTCCTTATGCAGGAACAAACAAAAAAAATGTACTGTTAGAAGCTGCATCTGATGAATTAAAACACTTAAAAAATATCATCTCTATGATTTTGAGTCTTAAAGGAAATTTAATGAACTTGTGACATGTGATTTCACTAGACAATTCAACCTTTTGTGTAAACTCAACACTCGATATCTGTCAATCTATTATCTTTCTCACTATTTTTCTCTGACTTAAAAATTCATTATCATTGATTACTATGTAATACTAGTAGTACTTTTTTCCCTTAACCATTTCATCATTGTCAAAATCACTATGAAAATCAAAGTCATCATATGCAAACCTCCACTTCACAATTCTATGAGTTATGGATCTTGTATTAGCAAATGAATATAGCTCATCCGCAAGATTCACACTGAACTTTCCAAAATAATAGTTACCTGAACACTAAAATTAAGGAATTTCTGTAACCCTTTTCACATATACTACTAGATTAAAAAAGAAAGTAATTAAACACATGCACATACACACACACAAACCTTTCATTCCTCACTATTTTGACTGCTAACTTGTATGAGCAAATGAACCTTTCACACAGCTACCAAGTGTACTTCTACAGTGGAACCAAGCTCTCTCATTGTGTTGTAAAAATCAAACACATGCTTGTCATGTGTAAGGTTTTCTTTTACTATGGTGTCCCATGTTGATAGAAAAGAATGTGGGGAAAAAGAGAAATATTACAGAGATCTCCATGGTTTTAGACTGGTGCTGTCCAATGAAGAAGCTGGTAACCTCTTGAGGGCTATTGGTGAACACTGAAATGTAGCGAGTGCAAACTGTGATATCCTGTAAATGCTCCGTGCATACTGTATAGTGAGGACAATACAAAAGACTGATAGAATGCGTAATAACTCCTTAAGGTTTATGTTTATTGTGTTTTGAGGTGATAATGTTTGGGGTGTATTAGATGAAATAAGATATTTTGTTATAATGAATTATACCTGTTTCTTTCACTATTTTTAATGGTATTATAAAAATTAAAATTGCATGTATCTTTATTTTTTAATTATATTTTGATTGATTATGCTGTTACAGTTGTCCTGATTTTTTCCCCTTTTACCCCCCTCTACTCAGCACCTCCAACACCATTAGGCAATCCCCACACCACTGTTCATGTCCATGGGTCATGTGCATAGTTCTTTGGCTACTCCATTTCCTGTACTGAACTTTACATCCCCATGGCTATTGTGTAACTACCTATCTGTGCTTCTTAATCCCCTCACCTCTGCACCCATTCCCCCAAATCTCCCTCCTATCTGGCAACCATCAAAATGTTCACCATATCCATAATTCAATCTCTGTTCTTGTTAGCTTAGTTTGTTTTTTAGATTCAATTATTGATAGATATGTATTTTTGCCATTTTATTGTTTACAGTTATGATCTTCTTTTTCTTAAATAAGTTCCTTTAATATTTCATATAATAATGGTTTGGTGATGATGGACTCCTTTAGTTTTTTCTTATCTGGGAAGATCTATATGCCCTTCAATTATAAATGATAGCTTTGCTGGGAAGTGTAATCTAGGTTCTTGATGGTCCTTGTTTTTCATCACTGTGAATACCTCTTGCCAGTCCCTTCTTGCCTGCAAAGTTTCTTTTGAGAAGTCAGCTGACAGTCTTATGGGAACTCTCCAAATCTTCTCAAACAAGCAACAGCTGGCTTCACTGAGCCCCCAACCCCTGTACATCTTACTAAGTCACCTGAGGCCCAGCAGCAGCCACAGCCAGCCTGGATTCTCAGTTTGGCTTTGCCTGGGAATCTCCAATCCCAACACAAGTAGCAACCATCTCAGATTGCTTTACAGCTCAGGCAGGGTACCCTAAGCAAAATATAGGTTGGGGCTGACCTTGGCCTGCATCACCTGAGAAACCCGAGGGTCAATGTACCCAGTGGACAGCTATAAACCATTTTAGAGCACCACCACCCTGTACAGCTGATCCTCCATGGAGGGCAGAGGTTGGTGGTCAAGGGTCATGGCCAGTCCTTACAGCTGACTGGCCTGGGTAAATCCCTTCCATGGATCTGCCAACAACAACCAAAACTCAACTGCAAGAGGAGGGTGTACTCAGCACACTCAAAGGGCATACCTCAAGTACGCAGCTTGGGTGATAGGGGAGGCTGGACCCTACAGAACACCTACTACATTAGGCCACACTACGAAGACATGGAATCAAAGCAACTCTACATAATGCATAGAAACAAACACAGGGAGGCTGCCAAAACAAGACAAAGTAACATGGCCCAAATGAAAGAACAGATGAAAAGAAATAAAAAGAAAAACAGATAAAAAAACACAGACATAAACCAATACCCATTTATGATCTCACATCTCTACATATCATAAGTCTAGGTATGGTTCAACTAGATTCTCTGCTGAAGGTCTCACACTAATGCCTGGGTGGGGCATTTATCTGGAGGCTCTGGGGAAGAACCCACTTCCAGTTCATTCAGGTTGTTGGCAGAATCCACTCTGCTGGAGGTCTGTCTGAGCTCCTAGAAGCTACCAGCTGTTCTCCGACGTGTAGTCCCCAATATCTTCAAAGCCAACCATGGGAAGTTAAGTCATTCTTGTTTTAAATACTTTCTCCCTCTATCTCTGACTTTTAGAACAAGATTTGAAAAGCTCATAAGATTAGATCAGATCCACCTGTATAATCTTTCTTTTGACTAACTTAAATAAAGTTATTAATAACCTAAATGACATTCACTAAATCTTTTATTGATCCTTAACCTAATCACAAGAGTAATATCCCATCATACTACAAGTCTTCCTATATTCAAGGGGAGAAAATCACCCAAGAATGAGTGTCATAGCGAGGTGGGAGAGGGCATGTATATCCTGCATACCACATAGCTCAAATTGGGATTATACAATGTAGAAAAATAAGTCACATGCCTAGGAGTAGGTTTTTTCCTTATGTTATATAATTCCTATTTTGAACACTGAAAAGAAAGTTTTAGTGTCCTCATTCCACTTAACTCACTTCACCTACACTGACACGATCTGCATTTTTTTATCAGCATACCCTTTCGCAAATGAGAAACTGATGATAAGCAACATTAATTATGATTCTAAGGTACAACAGATGGATAAATTGATCACTTGGGAAATGGAAACTAAGAGATGCAAGTGAGAAACACTTCCAAAGCAGATAAAACAGCTGATCAAGTAATTTCATGTAGCTCTTCTCATGTTTAATAAGGTCATATGTCAGGGTGTGAACAGGTGGCTTTCTACAATACCTTTAATCATTTCAAAGGACAGGCAGAGCCAGAACACATTCTTATACTTTTATTTTATGAAGGCCCATACCTTCATATAGCCATCTAGATCTGCTTGGCCTTAAAAAGATGGTGGTATGGGGGAGGACTAAAGGGGAATTAGGTTGATTCATCCTGGAATTTGTGTTAAGATAGATTTGTGCACAACAGGTATCTTTGTTTCCATTTCTCTTTCTGTTGTCTTAATAGTTTGATAATAACCAAATTTATTTTTATTTTACCAATAAGCCCATGTGTTCTGGCTTCTGCCTTCACAATTATAGTAGTTATTCTCCCAATAGCTGACTATGGTATAGTATTTATTTTTATTGGTACCCCTGCCTGCAGTCCTTGCCCTTCAAAAGTTTGCATGTCTAGACCCTTCTGACACAGGTCACAACTTATTCTGGTTTACTCCTAACTCGCCTAGTGTTAAGACCAAAAGTTATTTCTTCTAGAAAGCTCCTCAGTCCTGGGCAAACCAGGACAGATAGCTTCCTTAACTCTAATCTTAAATATAGCCTCCACAGAGATTAGTTTCCTCTCCATCCAACTAAAGTAGTGACCCCATGCCACAGCTAATCAGTCTACAATCATAACCCTATTTTACTTCATTCACGAAACTATTACTATGTAATATCAACTTCCTGTGTAGTCGTGCATTGCGTGCCTCTCTTTACTCACTAGGACATGAAGGCGTGAGGGCAAGAGCAACTTCTTGTTCATTCCTAGAGCCCCAGGGCCTTAAAAAGACTCAGTTACCTATTAGGCGCTTGACAAATATATGTAGATTGAATTAAGTATAAATTATCAACTTTTATTACATATTTACTTCTATTTTATGTGGGAGTGATTTAAGGATCTAAATGATGTCTTTTGGGTTTTAAGTACTCATTTTCTTTTGGTGATCTCTTCAGGACAGTGAGGAATGCCTTAAAATAATAAAAACTATAAATATTGGTCCAGTGAATAAAGTTTCTTAATGACCTAAGTTTCCTAATTGGGGCAAAATTTCAAATTGTAGTTCCAATCTACATGTTAATTAGGATGGAAAATCCATGTTACAGAAGGGTGATTTTTCTGAGGTGACTGAAGTAATCTCAAAGGATTACTTTCATTCTACCTCTATTAACAAGTATTAACATTGTATCTTGTCATCATCACAATGGTACCAAAGCAGGATGAGCCTCTCACTTGAGCCTGTCACTTATATTTTGAAACATTTTATATTATAAATTAGTTTTATTTGCCTGATTCTGAATTTATTTTCTTTTAATGCTATATCTTAAGAACTTTTAAGCAAATATATATGATATTTCATTTAGGCACATGGAATAATTATACTTATTTGACCTATATGATCAGGCAAACAAACAAATTACAGCAGAAAATATCATTTCTTCAATTCAGATGGGCAATGTATGGGCAAGCACCCACTTTCCTATGGTCTCTTCTTCCGACCACAGATGGACATCGTGGAGGCGCTTGCGGAGATGAAGCCTCATGTTGGCGGATCTCGAGTGACAGGGTGAGCAAGCCTCTTTCCTCCCACAGTGCCGGCCCATGTTGGCCATGTACCACGGGAAGCAGCTGCTGAAAATATAGGTGGCTTTGGTACCACGATGTAAGGTAACTTGTCGTGACTTACAAGTTTGTATCCCCAAACAACGATTTTAGTGTTGAAGAGAAATACATAAATATAATAATACATGTGTGTGTATGCTAGATAACAGAATGTTCAATAAAAGTAAGCATAACAGAAAAATGAGAAATGAGCATCCCACTCAAAATTCAAAACAGATATTTCATAAACATATAACTTAAAGAGACTTTCATTGAGACTAAAAAACTCCTCCTACTCTGTCTGCCTCTGCATCGTGGGATTTCATAAAGATAAAAAATATATATTTGTATATAATGCAGTATAAATATATGTACATGCTGTGAAATACTTATGCAAATGTAAATAATTACTATAATTTAGAATGTGCCTTTTATATACCTTTAAAAATTTTGGCCACTAAGTTTTGACAAGTCTTTTTTAGGTAATTGCTATAATTTAAGCCAAATTTCTGAGACAACATTTTTTGTCCTCACAAAAAACCTTACTTTAAAGAAGGCAAAAACAATCATAATAGGGGAGCAAATGTATTTTTACAGAAAACAACCAGGCTGAAATATGTTGGAAAGCTAATGTTCCTTCAAACTTTGTGTCTTGAATATCGAATCTTCTCGACTATAGGACACATTAAACTGATGCTACAATTTCCATCTCTAAGGGAAACTCAGGTTATGCTTTATCGTCCTTCATACTTGGCAGTTAAACTCAGTCTGTTTGAATTGCTTGTAAATTGAAGACCCTTTAGTGCAGATGGTTAGCATATCGATGTAGCTTGTTCTTCTTTCTGGAGTAATGTTGTACTTACATCAGCTCAGAGAAAGGGTTTTGGGATCAAGAGAGTTCTGGAACCAATAATCAAAATTTATTGTTTTTATATGAACATTATTTATCATGGGAGTATTTTTAAAGGGATATGAAAATGAATATTTCTCATTAAGGCATTTAGTTGCAGCAAGGAAATATGTATGAGTATACGACCTTTGTTATTTCCCACTCTCCAAACACTTTCAACAGCTGTTTGTCAATCACTGGAAAAATGCAGGGCATCGTCTAGGTGTTGGAAGTAGCCTAAGAATTAAAACAGGTAAGCTTCTTGCCTTGCCTTCATGGACTTATATATTAACTAAATCCTAAACCAGTGATTTTTGAAAAATGCAATGATAAATGGTGCGGGCAAAAATAAAAAAGGGTGAGGAGGATAGTGAATGTCAGGATAGGGAGTTGCCATTTTAATGAGATCTGGGAGTGATTCCTCCATGTGTGACATTTGAGCAGGGAGTGAGGAAGCCATCCGTGCAGGTAAATGGAGAAATGATATAATAACCAAAAGAAAAACTGAGTCAAGGCCAAGAGGAAGGCTTGTGCATGGCCTAGATTTTGAACAGTAAGCAACCCATAATGACCACAAATAGATGGACATACTTTATAGAAAGAGCAAATGAATTTAGAGAGGTAGGACTATTGCTGTGATGCAAAGTCATTTATTGCATAAGTGACATGAGAAATTTGTGATTATGTCTCCTGGGTAGCTTATAGTTTATTCATTACTTTATGCTGAACTACTTAATCATTATATAAATAGAAAAAATATATACAGAAATATTGTGGTACAAATAATACTAACATATAATAAATATTGACCTGAAAATGCTGTGATAGGTGCTATGCACATGTTGTTTATTTCCTTCTTGTGATGGGTATTTCATTGATGGAATCATCTATGTCCATGGGTTTGTGTGTAAAATACATAACAAATTGAAAGAATAGTCCCTCTATAATTTGCATCTAGTTTTTTTTTTGTACTAAGTTTTAATCTGGTAAATTTTCCACTATAGTTGATTAATTTTGACAACATGCATTCTAATGCTCCATAATATTAGTAGTCTCTATGATTTGCATTTAAAATGGTTATATCCGCCCATGTAATAAACAGTGGGATTATAGGAACAAGTTTATGCATGCACACATGCACATGTAAATATTTCTAATTAGAGGAAGCCAGGTTTTGCCTCATGTAGTAAAACAGCATTGATGCCCCCAACCCTCCAGCTGCATTGTATGGTTTTCATGCCTACCAGCACTGAGGGATATTATAATTACTTTATAAACATTGGCATTATGTCCGATCTTTTCTGTACTCCCAACCTTTGACTTTCCTAGTCTTAGAGTCCCCATTCAAATTTATATTATTGTGATTAGGTCAGGCCAACCAGAATTGATTTTGGACCTTAATTACATCTTCAAAATCCCTTCCAGCAGCACCTACATAAGTGAGTGATAGAATACCTAAGAGAAGGTATGTGTACACTAGGGGCTAGGAATATTTTGGGGACATTTTAGAATTCTGCTTACCTTAAATATATTTTGACATGTATACATTCAAATATAGATAACACCATAATCAAGTTAATTGACATAGAAATTATGCAAAGAAGCTTCCTTATACCTCTTCACAATTCCTCACTCTTGCCCCTTCCTACTGACTCTACTACTCCTAATACCAAAAACCCACTCAATTTCTTTTTCTCATATGATTAGTTAGGTTTTTTTCCTCAGGTTATATAAATGTATCATACATTATGCATATACATTTTTGTCTGACTCTTTTCACCTACCATATTTAGTTTGGGATTCACATCTGTTATGTGTATCAATAATTTACTCTTTTTTATCTTTGAGCTGGATTTCATATGGGTATACTGTGATGTGTTTACCCATCCTAATACTGATGAACACTTAGATCACTCCCAGTTTTGGGCTTTTACAAATAAAGTTATTTGTAAAATAACTTTACAAATAATATAATGTAAGTAGAGTGAATAATATTTGTAAAAAAATATACTTTTATTTCTGATGCATGAATACCTAGAAGTTGAACAAATGGATTGTATAGTAAATGAATATTTCAGTTTTGAAGAAATAGCCAAGCTGGTTTTCCAAGTATTTGTGTCACATCACATTGCCAGCAGTTGTGTGCGAGAGGCCCAGTTTCTCCACATCCTCACCACACCTGATGTAGTTAGTCTCCTTATTTTCAGACGTTCTACTGGATATGCGGTAGTATCTCAATGTGCTTTTATTTCTAATTAATTAATGACTGATGATGTTGAGTATGTTTTCATGTGCTAATTTATCATTTGTGTATTTTATTTTATAATTTTGATTTTTTATTGTGTTTTCAATTACAGATGTCCGCATTTCCCCCACATCATTCTCCCCTGCCCTACCTACCCCAAACCTCACACATTCAACCACCCGGCTTTGGCATTATCCATGGGCCCTTTATACAAGTTCCTTGATGAGCCTTCTCCTTCTTTCCACCGTTATGCCCCCACCTCTGGTTACGGTCAGCTTGTTCTTTATTTCCATGTCTTAGGTTCTATTGTGCTCACTTGTTTGTTTTGTTGATTAGGTTCCACTTATAAGTGAGATCATATGGCCTTTGTTTTATTTTCCCTTTAAAAAATTAACATATGATATGAAGGCATTGATTTTTAAGGCCTTTCTACTTTCCATATTATAGATATATATTTTGACACTAAAATTTTTCCTGTACTCACTGACTAAGCTGCATTTCATAAATTTTCAGAGGCTGTTTTCATTTTTGTTAAGTTCAATTTTTTAAAACTCTGTTATGTCTTTTTTAAGACTCATGGTAGATTATTTAAGTTTCCCAATATTTGCTTTTTCAAAATTTGATTTCTGATTTAATAGTAATCAAATTTAATGTTAATATAGTTGGCTTAATTCCATTTATCGTTATATTTTTGAAATATGTAAATCTTTTTAAATTTATTGAGACTGAATTTAAGCCTTTGATATGATCTTCCTTGCTGCATTATCTCTGCACACATGAAACAACGTGTATTCTGCTGTGTCAAGTGCAGTGTTCTACAAACTCAGTGGTGTGGAGCTGGCTGATGATGTGGTTCAAGTCCAGTTATCATTGATACTGTTGTGTTTAAACACAATGTAATGTCTTATTGTGTATTGTTTTCTACTTGTCTTTTCTACTTGATCCGTACTTTTTCAATCATTTTCTATTTTTATGGGGAATGTCATTTTATTTTTTCCAGCTTTATGAGACATAATTGATATACAATATTGTGGCACTTTAAGGTGTGTGATATATTGATGTTTTCATGTGTTGATTTGATACCCTTATATATTGAGAAATGATTAACCCATTGAGTTAGTTAATACTGCCATGACTCTCACATAATTACCTTCTTTTTTTTTTCCTATAGTGGGAACAGTTAAGACCTACTCTCTTAGCAATTGTCAAGTGTATCATATAGTATTGTTAACAGTACCCCCAGAAATCATTCATCTTATAAGTGGATGCTTGAAGCCTTTGGCCAGTATCTTTCCATTTCCCCTCCCCCACAGCCCTGGGGCAACCAGAGTGCTACTCTGCATTCCTCCTTTCCCCTTTCTCTCTTCTTTCAGATTGCATTGATTATTTTATTATTTTATTTTTAATTACTTTATTGTTGTTCAATTCCAGTTATCTGCATCTTCTCCCCATCACTCCTCCCCACCCCAGTCAAACCCACCTCTTTCCCTTGCTTCCACCTTCCCCCTTGGTTTTGTCCATGTGTCCTTTATATTAGTTCTTGAACCACCCCCCCACCCCATTGTTCCCTGCCCCCTCCCCTCTGGCTATTGTTAGATTGTTCTTAATTTCAATGTTCCTGAATATATTTTGTTTGCTTTTTTCTTTTGTTGATTGTGTTCCAGTTAAAGGTGAGATCATATGGTAAATTTCCCTCACTGCCTGGCTTATTTCACCAGTCAGAATGGCCATTGTAAACAAATTAACAAACAACTGTTGGAGGGGATATGGAGAAAAGGGAACCCTAGTACACTGCTGATGGGAATGCAGACTGGTGCAGCCACTGTGCAAAATAGTATGAAATTTCCTCAAAAAAACTAAAGATGGAACTGCCTTTTGATCCAGTGATCACACTCCTGGGATTATACACTAAGAATCCTGAATCACCAATTCAAAAGAACCTATGCACCCCAATGTTCATAGCAGCACAATTTATAATAGCCAAGTGCTGGAAGCAACCGAAGTGCCCATCAGTAAATGAATGGATCAAAAAACTGTAGTACATTTACACAATGGAATTCTACTCAGCAGACAGAAAGAAGGAGCCCCTACCCTTTGTGACAGCATGGATGGAACTGAAGAGCACTAAGCTAAGTGAAATAAGCATTGATTATTTTAATTACTCTGTTGTCTTAGTAGCTTAACTACAAAACTATAATCACTCATTTTTTAGTTTTGTTTGCAAGTTTAGGTGTATTTAAATTTATTTAATATTTTACCACTTTATGCATGGAAAGAATCTCCCAGTTAAATTCTCCTAAACTTCCTTCAATACTTTGTGCAGTTGCCATCATAGATTATGCTTCCACGTATGTAGTAAACTGTAAAATAAATTTACATATTAGTCAATTACTTTAACCACATTTAAGTAGTACAATATTTTATAGTTCCACAAAGATTTATTATTTCCAGTGATATTCATTTCTTCAATAGAGAAAGATTTCCATATTGTATCATGTATTTTTCTTAAGGACTTTACATAGTATTGGTGTGCAGTTTATTCTTTTTCATATTTGTATACATGAAAAAGTCTTTTGCTACTTTTAAGAGAAATATTTGCTGATTATAGCAGTTGAGTTTAACAGTTTTATTCTTTAGTAACTGAAATATGGCAATCTACTGTCTTCTTATACTGGTTCCAGAAGAAGTCTGCTTTAATTCCTTTAATTTTGTTTCTCCCTACAATATTTCTTTTTCTTCTAGTTATTTTTAACATTCTCAATTTATCACTATTTGTAAGGAAATTAACTTTTATGTGACATAGTATGGTTTTCTTCGTGTTTCTTGTACTTGGGTTTTGCTGAATTTGTTCTGTTGGTTTATGGTTTCAATAAAGTATAAAAAGATGCTCACCATTAATTCTTCAAAAAAATTCTACTCTCTTGTTTTATTATCTGTTGGAAATCCAAATTGTACACAAGTTCACTAACTTGCTGTGGTTTCTGTTTCCCACAGTTTCTAATCCAGTTTATTTCAGACAGCATGCTTCTCAGATCTTGTAATTTTTATCTCTAGAAATTTAATTTTGTTGACCTTTTATATTTTTAATATTTATTAATGTACTTAAACTTTTATTGATCTATAATAAATATCTGTAATATGTATTGAGTGGCTTTGTCTACCAAGTCCCTAATATTATTTCTGGGTATGATTCTACTGATTCTTCTCCTCATTAAAGTTTATATTTCTCTGCTTTGTGAATACCCAGTTCATTTTGATTAGGGGTTGGAATATTGTGAATTTTTGAATTTTACCCTACTGGCTGTGAGAGGTTTGTTTGTGTACTTCCTAAATTACAATTGAGGTTTGTTCTGAGACATACTAAATTTCTTGGAGACAGTTTGTTTCTTTCAAGGCTTGAAGTTGAGCCTCTTTATAGGACCCAAGGAGCTATCAGTCTGCTGCTCATTTTTGCCGTGACTGAGTCAATATCCTTCTGAGTACTCTCTCAGATGCCCTGTGATTTACAGTTTTCCACTCCAATTACTGGAGACAGGAAATCTCCACTTTTTGTGAGCATCTGAAATTGTTGCTTCTGCTTTTTCTTTTTTTTTTTTTTTAAGGTGGTTATTTTCCTGGTCTTGCATAGTTTTTCACACTCAGATGCCAATCAGTCCTTACCTAAATCTTGAGAGGGGCCTCTCTCTCTGTCTTTTTGTGCCTTTCTTTTCTCCAGCATAATTTCCTGCAAAATGTATGTGCTTTGGATTTTCCAGACTCAGCTCTGTCTCCTGAAGTAGTAAGATTCTTGGGCTCCACATTGATTCCCTTCCCCCACACTGCATCCTAGAAACAAACTCCAGGGTCATAGGTTAGAGGATCTTAGGGTCCATCCTGCTTATCCCCTTCTTCCCAGGAATCACTTCCTGCATTATCTACTACCCAATATAGGAAAACCAAAAATATTTTATGTTTAGTATTTTGCCAGGCTATTTAGTAGTTTCAGGAAGGAGGATAAATCTGATTTGTCTCATCCTGTATTGGCCTGAAGTAGAAGTACTTTTTCATTTGTAATATTAGGAAGTAAATTTTGAGGCACTGGCTGTTTCCGATTCTTGGTATTCATGAGGAAGGTAAGACAGCAAAACCATTGGTGGTGATCTACGCTTTCCCTATCAGTGTGGTCCCAGTGTCCCACATGCTGTTATAATCAATGCTTTTGTATATCACTGCTTAACCAATGGCACTGGACTGCAGATGTATGCATATATATGTGTATGTTTGTGTAAGATATAAAAAGGCAAAAGAAATATCTTCTGATTTAAAGTATATCAGAAATTCAATCGCCTGGTAGAGGCCAACATAAAACCAACTGCAACTACCAAGCGATTTCTTTGCAAATATATACCAACACAGCAGAAGCTGTAATTGCAAACAACTTTGTTAAAACTAACTAAAAGAAAATGGAAAGAGAAAAGTTCACCCTAATTCCACTGGGGAACATAAAAATACATTTCACTGTCAGTCTATTTGCAAGTTATATTTAAAGATACCATCTCTGTGAATATTTATGTGCTGTGAACACGGCTCCTCTTCCAGTAGTCAGAAATTTGTGTTCAGCTGTCACTCAGAGCGGCTACTTCAAGTACCCTGCTTTGCAAAAGTCATTGAAAGTTTTATCATCTTTCTTCAAGGACATCCTTTCATAGGATGCCAAAGGGTACCCTGGAGAACATAGAAGGTACATCTTTATGTTCTGTTTTGATGCTAGTAACCTAGTAACCATCCAAACAAATTTCAATTACTATTTATATCATATATTTTAGGAAGGGAAGAGGCTTCAGCCTTAATAATATTTCAGAACATAGAGGGTCTTTTCACATGAAGGACCTTCTATCACATTGCTTTGTTTCACTGAAAAATATTTAATGGACTCTCACTCAGATTAAATATAGTCAAATAATTATACCTGATATTTAGGGGTTTTTTCAGTTTGAATAAGTATTTTACCTGCTATAAGGGTTTTATTTGAAAATTCAAAACATTTACTATTTTTTAAATTTTGGAATGGTTTTAGACTTACAGAAAAGTTGCAGAGATAAGTACAGAGATTCTCAACATACTCCACATCCAGTTTTTCTCTTACTAGCATCTTAAAATAGTATGGTATAATTAAGAAACTGATATTATTGATTCATCATCATTGACTAAAGTTCACACTATCTTCAGATTTCCTTAGTATTTAGTTAAAGAGCCTGGTTACTGTTTAAAAACCTACAGTTGCCTTTTCAGGCCTCACCACAGACAATTACTAAGGCTTTACCTTGCAGACTTCCTGGGGCAGGCTGTCCTTCCCACACCAGACTCAGTACACCATCCATGCAGTGGGGCCCCTGAAGTGTGTGGTAGGCAAGGACTCAGGCCCCTCTGGCCAGTCATGTTCTTCACATGCTTATATTCCAAGACCCGTCTCTCTATTTCTAGATCTCTTCATCTGAGTTCTTCATACACCTGTGCTAAGATATCATTGTGCAAGATGGAAAAGGAAGCCTTAAGTCACTTTGCCTCATTCTAACTCAGTACTCAGTACATTCCCACCCCTAGCCTTACTTCTTGTCATGTCCCTGACCCCAGGGTCATTAAGACTGCCAGAGCCATTTGGTCAGAGCTCCCTCAATAGTGAGAGGATCCCAGCTTCTGGGCTGACTACCAGCCCTTCTACTGGTGTGCTCTTCCATGTGGAAAATGGAACCGGAAGTTGTTGCTTTGTCTGGTTTTAGAGTCTTACTTTAACCATCAGAGTAAGTGTTGAAAGGCTAAACTCTTTCACTTTTGACTCATTGCTTTAAATCAGTACTCCAACTTCTGGCAGCTCAGATTTCTCTGTCAGCTCCCCTGAGCTCCTGACATAGCTTTTCATTCTCTTCCCAGTGACTTTTACAAAGAAATAGTTTTTAATTTTAATGATGGCAGCTTGCACACTCTGGTACCATTTGGTATAAAGTCTTTCTTTCTCATTTGAATTGACTTTTTTGTATCAAGTAGAAAAAAAAGACTTACTGTATTTATATTGGTTTATTTCTATGAAATTTATTTTGTTTTAGTCGTCTATGAGTCTGTTCTTTTGCCAAAAATGTTGTGTTGATTAGTATTGATGCAGAGTCAATCTTGATGTACAATAGTGTGAGTACAGTAACTGTTATCTTTTTTAGCAACCTTGTGTTGACTATTCAGGTCTTTTGTCTTTATGTATAAACTTTAGAATCAATTTATTAATATTGATATAATTATTTGTATTTTATATCTTGAAGTTTATAGTTCTTTATTATCTTCACCCATTTTGCCTACCCCAACCGCTCTTCTTTGTCAGCTAGCCTTCTGTTCTCTGTGTCTATAACTCTCTGGTTTTATGTTTTGTACGTTTTTATTTTATGTTATTGGGGGTTTTTTTAGATTCTATATATAAGTGTGTAAGTGAAATCACATAGGCTTTGTCTGACTTTTATTGCACTTATCATATTATCCTCAAGACCTATCATATTGTGGCAAATGACAAGATTTCATTATATATAATACATATATGTATTCACATGAATACATATGTGAATATATTCACAACATCTTCACCCATTTCTCTGTCGATGAAGACTTAGGTTCTTAGGTTGCTTCCACATCTTGAACATTGTAAATAATGCTGAAATGAACATAGAGGTACATATATTTTATTGAATTAATGTCCTCATTTTCTTTGTGTACACAGTCAGAAGTGGAATTGCTGGATCACATATTAGTTCTATTTTTAGTTTTTTTGAGAAACCTCCATACTATTTTCTATAGTAGCTGCACATATAACCAGTTCCATCAACATAGCATGAGGGTTCCCTATTCTACACATCTTCATCAACACTTGTTATTTCCTGTTTATTTTAACGTTGTTGTTTTTTTATAATGGCCATTCTAGGAGGTGTGAGGTGATGTTTCATTGTGGTTTTGATTTGCATTTCCTTGATGATTAGTGATGTTTTGCATATTTTTATGTGCCCGTTGGCCATCTGTGTGTTTCTTTAGAAAAATATCTATTCAGATGTTGCTCATATTTTGATTTGAATGGTTTTCTTTTTTCTTTTTTGATATTGAATTATATGAGTTCTTTCTTTATTTTGGATATTAATCCTTTATCCAATATGTAATTTACACATATCTTTTTCCATTCAGTAAGTCAACTTTTTGTTTTATTGACTGTGTTTTTTTCTGTGAAAAAGCTTTTTATTTTGAGGTGGTCCCTTTGTTTATTTTTTTCTTCTATTGCTGTTTCCTATGAAGTCAAATCCAAAATAATATGGCTAGGGTGTATATCAATGAGCTTATTGCCTATGTTTTCCCCTAAAAGTTTTGTGGCTTCCAGTTTTACAGTCTCAAATCTTTCATCTACTCTGATGTGTACGGCATAAGATAGTGTCCAGATTCACTCCTTTGCATGTAGCTATTCAGCTTCCCAGCACCCTTTATTGAAAAGGCTGTCTTTTTCTAGTGTATATTTTTGTGTCATTTGTCATAGACTGATTGATCATACATGTGTGAGTTTATTTCTGGGCTCTGTATTCTGTTTTAATGATCTATATGTCTGTGTGTGTGTGTGAGGGGGTGGATACAAGTACCATGCTGTTTTGATTATTAAAAGTTTGTAGCATATTTTGAAATCAGGGGATATGATGCTTTCAGCTCTGGTATTTCTAAAGGTGTCTTCGGCTACTCAGTGTCTTTCGTGATTCTATACAAATATTAAAATCATTTTTTTCTAGTTCTGTGACAATACCATTTGTATTTTGATAGGAAATACATTGAATCTGTATATTGCTTTGTATAGTAAGGGCATTTTAACAATATAAATTCTTCCAATCCATTGTCAATTTTGATTTTTAATGTAAGTATAGATATTATATAATTGTATCTGTAGTCAATCATTTTTGAAATCAGTAAAATAATATATCAAAACTAGTTTAGAAAATTTACATGGTATGTCCATTGAACATGCAGAAGTTATAAACAGATGATTGACTTTAAATTTTCCTCTGAAATTGAATGCTTGACTAATATAACCCTAAAGTAGTATAAATGTTATCAGTGGTTCTGAAAGTTGTAACTAAGTGGTTTTGTACAAATATATGCTGCTATGTCATGAAAATAGTGTGGGAAGGAATTTTTCACAGGAGTGAATCCACCAGTTATAATTCCCAAAAACAGCTGCTTCATATAAAAGTAATTATAACTAATATTATTGAAGGCTCATTTATATCATACACTGTTATTTGATCATCTGTATATTAATTTATTCATCCCTAAACATACACAAACTCACACACTCAAAAAAGATGCTATCATCATTGGTTGTGCAAAAACCAACCACTGAGGTGGAGAGCTATTAAGTGACTTGTCCAAGGTGAAAGAGCTAGAAAATTGATAAAATAGAAATAAAACTTAGGCACCTGACCCCTCAGGCTGTACTCTTAACCACTGTAATATACTGAAACTGTCACAGGTGTGACTGGGGACAGGTCAGTGGCCCAGTGATTTGTGAAGTCAGAAGTATCCCGCGCTTAGAAGGGCCCTGCTCTTGGTTAAATACCCTCCTATTGCTATTTTAGATTTCTTCATAACTTATGAATAAAAAACCCTACAGTTTTAATTAGCACTAGAACCCTCAAATTTTGTAGCAGGATCTGTGTGTAACTATTCTGACCACTGAAGGGTACAGTTGCTGATTGCAGTGTAGAGATAATGAGAAGAAATTCCTCTATGTTACATTGACCAAAATGTGTAATTCAATGCAGTGAGGGAACATAGCATGGTAGATTTGTAGCAAAGAATGAACTTTATTAAAAATAAATAAGTAATAAATAAATAAATGTAACATTTTACTCTTTTTTTATGGAGATAAACACAAGGATATGTTAATTAGTCTTCCTGTGCACTATGAACAGGAAGATTCAAAAAATTCAAATATATTTTGAACATCAAATACATTCTTGTAACCAAAATTGTTATTCGGAGTGTCTCTGAACATTTAGAAGGTAAAGACATGGTACTTTATAATAAAATTGCAAATAAAATTTAATTAGTGAATATTCTTCTACCTACCTGTTAAAATAACAGGAAATGATATTGTTTTTAAAAGCTGAAGACATGCAACTAACTTTATATATCATATCAAAAGAACTGAGCTAACATTATAAAGCTTAGCTTTCCACATAAGCATGAAGAAAATGCAGTCTTCACTGCAAAATTTTAGAAGTGAAGTGTCTGAAATTAAAAACAGTATCATTGGAAATCATATATGTATCTTTGCTGGGTAAAAAAAATGAGCAAAAATATAATTCTTTATAAATCAGTGATAGATTTCAGAGCACATTTAAAAAAGAATAGGAGAACAGCACAAAGACATGAATATAACATTCACAACCTCCATATAGCTTATCATTGCACTTTTGGCAGAGTTCCTGTATTTCATTTTCTTCATTGAAGCCTTGTAGCTTAGCAATAGTGTCATTTTGAATAAATAGATTTCCTTCACAACAATATAATATAGATTTTATGGATAATTTATTTATACAATTTCCTTTTATGCAACCTATATTTATTAGTGTTTTATTTAACTTATATATTTATGTATAATAATTTATATTTTTATCTTTTAATGTAATTCACCTTATATTATATTGAGTTCCAATTTATCAAAGTAATAAAGAACTTTCAATGATTATATCATTGGAATACCAAAAAACTATTTGGCATATGCAATTATTCTTATTAAATCATCTCACACATTCACTCACAGTTAAATCCAAAATTATACTACAAAATTTTATAGAATAGACCAAACTCCCCATAAATATTTATCATCACTTTCTATTTTTTGAAACTCTAACGAGTATCAGTAAAGAATTGAAATATCAAATAATTTCTTTCAGAATACTCAGTTCAACAAAGCTAATTTCTATCCATCAACAGCATAAAATATTAGTAGATATAAATCACAGAAAAAAACTTATTAAATTCTAAGAGCTTCTCCTTTGATGATACTCACATTGTAACTCTTAATACATAACTCAAAATGTTAAAATAGTTAAATTGGTGCAGAATGCAAAATCTCTTACACATGCTCAGGCCTCATTAATTTTGCAGATTCCTGTAGTCCTTTTAAGACAGTCTTTGATGCCTATGGTATGAGTTACGTATTCTTAATGTGAACAATGCTCTAGTGAAGAAGATATGTTATTATTTAAGGGAAATTGACAACAGTAGAAAATTAGTTTCTATTGCTGGAGAATGACTAATATAATAAAGTCCATACTGAGTACCTATCACATACATAGTATTCTGATAAAATTAAAACAACTGGAAAGAAGAAATAAATGGATATATTGTGGTTAACTTCATAAATAAATTAGAAAACAAGATAAAAACTTGTGATAACCATTGAATAAAATATAGACTTTCCTTATAACAAAAGAGGGAAAATTGAATAACTTACTGTTTATTACATGATTGCTCCTTTTCCCCCCCAAACTAGTTTTCCTTCTTGTATGCTCACTGCGGGTATCACTTATATGTCGTGACTTCATTCTTGTCCAGACAACACTATATTACCTAGTAGTCAGGGATTATACTTTTCTTCTTCATTTTTGTCACAATTTATAATTGGCCCAATTTTTTCCTTTATTTAAATTTGTATCTTTTCAATACTGAACTACCATTATCAATACACATTTGTGAGTCCTTAAAACCTAAATGTATCTTTAATTTACTATCTTTAGGTAATAATTACTATATTATAATTTTTCTTCCCATTGATTTTAAAAATTCCTAGAAGTGTCTATACTTCACTAGTCTTGATTCTACCAGTTCATTAAAAGCTTACAATATAATTGCCATCTCTTTTCAAGATTTAACACTAAGTCAATGTCACTCTGGTTATTACAAATTGTGACATTAGAAATTATGAACTATACACAGTTAGATAAGTATGGGAAAAGTCAAAGAATTTTTAATTCTAAATATCATGTCATTTCAACATCTAAAGAAGGTTTCCAGGTTTCTCTCATTAGTGAAAGCAAATAATTATGTAATATAAACCTAAGCATATGAATATGTATAAAGAATTTCTGTAAGTTATGAAGTGATGTTATAATGAACATAAATAGAGACAAGAATGTATCCCCAATAATGGCCAAAGATTTTGCCTGCCCCAGGTGGGAGTGTAGGATGCAGAGGTGATGGCTTTCTTTGGTTAGTTTGAGAGTTTAGCTAGCTGTGAAATTATTGGTCGAATGTTTGTCTTAGAAAACAACTTCCAAGTGGGCAAGTTCTCACTTATCATAATAATATTTAGAATTAAAATAGGTGATGCCATATTTCAAAATAGCATATTTTTAAATAATCTATAAATATTTGGTATTTTATGTATATTCCTAATCTTCAAGAAAATTATACATGAGATAACAAAGTATACTGATATATAAATTAAAATTTTAATGAAACAAATGAAAAAGAGCTATTATTATAAGTTTGCATTTTACCCACATAGAGATATTATCACTATACTTAAGGATATCAAAGAACTCCATACTTATAAATCTTACACTCAAGCAATAAAGAAGTTGGGAAGGTTTTTGTAGTCAGACAAATGAAATGTATAAATATAAAATATGAGGTCTGTCTGAAAAATATCCAGCCATTGTTCATATAATGAGAACTGTTTGTGTGACAGCAGTGTAATCTGGCAGCCAAAGGGAGTGGACTGGAATCCACATGTGTGAACAATGATGACTTCACTGCACTAGTCAGTGAGGACAGTAGACTCTAGTTGAGTCAGCACATGTACAGTGAGGCATTCAAAATGAGCAATGAATCTGCATCAAATTTTGTGATAAGCTTGAACATTACTCTGTGGAAAGTATTCTGATGATTCAGAAGGCTGTAGCTATGGGCAACTGATGATTGGCAGTTTCATCATGATAGCACACCCTCTCATGTATCACGTCTCCTGCAGAGTTTTTTTGGTGAAACATCAAATCACCCAGATGGTTCAGCCTCCTACAGCCCAGATTTGGCACCCTGTGACTTCTGGCTTTTCCGAAAACTAAAATCACCTTTGAAAGGAAAAAGATTTCAGACCATCCATGAGAGTCAGGAAAATACAATGGGGCAGCTGATGGCAATTGGGAAAACTGTGTGAGGTCCCAAAGTGCCTACTTTGAAGGAACCTGAGATATCATTGTCTTATGTACAGTGTTCCTTGCATCTTGTATCTTCTTCAATAAATATCTCAATTTTTCTTTTTACGTGGCTGGGTACCTTCTAGACAGAACTTGTTTATTGTATTTGTAAATTCAATCTAAATTGAATAATGGAAATTGATTAGATTGTAAGATTTCCTTAAGAGTCTTAGAATGGGGACAATTATAATTGAACAGCAATAAAAAAATTAGAAAAAACAGTCTTAGTTATAATTTGTTAGATTAGCATTGTTCATATAATTTATAGGTTAATTCTAGAGCTTAGAAAAAACTCTTTAAATTGGTAATTTAAAAAATCATAGATCAATATTTTTTAAGAAATTTCTGAATAATATATACCATGCAAAGAAATGCTGCTGTTAATATCAGTAAGTTCACTTGCCTTCCCTTCCCATGTCCAATTTTTTTTAATCAATACTCTGTTTCTACTTATTGAAATATTAACCAAACACCAAGGACCAAACTTAATTCCATTATCTCCATAAATATTTTTACCTTTTTCCCTTAAAGTATCTTGTTTTTCTGTATTTTTCTGATTGATACTACTTGTTTTACTATATTAAAGTGTTTGCACACATCTCTCTCCCTCTATGTATTGTATAACAGCCCCTTCAATACAAGGGGCTGTTATAAATTTGCTTTGAATAGACAACTCAGTTCTGATATCAACAGCAATGCAATGCTCAGACAGCCAATTAATGCTTAGATAATTAAATTCAATGTATACTTTTATTACTTATGAATCAGTTGAGCATAATTTTTAGTATAAAAAAGATATTCACTGACTGTTGAGGAGCTCTTTTGGACAAAGTGATCCAGTAAATTTCCTGTGTTGAGTGACTTGAATGAACAGGTAATGAGCATCGGTGGAATTCGTAAACTGCATAGTCAATATATTGAGCCACAGTCTCTATGTGCTCAATTTTAAAGCATTAGCAAATTAAAAAAAAAAAAGAGCCATATATTTCTTTGGTTCATTTCGTAAAAGTTAGTTGCATGACTTTCAAAAACTAAATCTTGTAATATAGTTTATGATGTAACATTAACTTTGTTAAAATATGCATTTAAATATCTTTATATCTATAAAAACAATCAAATGCATGTTACATGCTAGTCATACTATTCAAAAACATGTGGTAGACTATAATGAAAAGCAAAGTAATTAATGAAATTACATGAACAAAGGTACCCATACCTATTGAATTTTATGAATGTCAAAATCTGATAAGAGCAGCTGAGTAACTTCATAATCTTAAAAAATATTGTTATAATTTATTAGTTTTATTATAATTCTGCACAAGTTTTATTGTAATTTTTATTATAAAATATGAAAAAAGCCCATTAAATTTTGATAGGGATTGTGTTAAATCTACAGAATGATTTCAGTTCACAGACATTTTAATAAAGTTAATTCTGACCCACTAACACAGGATATTTTTCCCATTGTATCTTCTTCTTTCGATAAAGTATCTTAGTTTTCATTGTACAAATCTTTCACTTTCTTGGCTAAATGATTCCTAAGTATTTTATTGTTTTTGATGCTATTATGAACGGCATAATTTTCTTTCTTACTTACTTAAATATTTTGTTCTTAGCAAGGTTAGCATTGTGCTGATACCAAAGCCAGATAAGAACACTGTAAGAAAAGAAAACTGAAACCCATATCCCTAATGAATATAGATGCAAAAATACTCAACACAATATTAGCAAGTCAAATCCAACAATGCATTAAATAAATCATATCCATGATCAAGTAGGATTGATCCCTGGGAGACAAAGATGCTTTAACATACACAAATCAATATATGTGATGCAGCACATGAATAAAATAAAAGGCAAAAATCATGGAATCATCTCAATTGTTGCAGCAAAAGCATTTGACAAAATATACCCTTCATGATAAAAACCCTCAACAAATTGGTGATGAAACATACATCAATATAATAAAGGCCATGTAAGACAAATCTAACATCATACTTAATGAAAAAGTTGAAAGCTTTTGCTATAACCTCTGGAGCAAGACTAGGGTTTCCATTCTCACTGCTCTTGTGAACCTACTACTGAATGGCCTAGCTAGAACAATCAAATAAGATAAAGAAACAAAAGGCTTCCAAATCAGAAAGGAAGAAGTAATATTGCCTTCATCTGCAGCTGATATGATCTTATATAGAGAAAATTTTAAAGATTCAACCAAAAATCTGTTAGGACTAATCAACTAATTCAGTAAAATTATAGGATGTAAAACTAACATACAGAAATCAGTTACATTTCTATATGTTAACAATGAATTGATTAACTTTGAATTCCTCTGTTTTAATCTATAATACTTTACAACCAAATCACCTTTATTTTCAATTAGAATTTACATAAAATTGTAAATTTTTATAATTTTACTTATCTGTGCTAAGATAAAATTTTCTATGATGTTTCTGCATGGTGCATGTCAACTTCTTCCAGACTATCTTTTCAAGAAAAATAGAAGTAGTGTCTCCATAAGGGACAGAGGAGAGATTTGTTTCATGAACAGGAAAATATAAACAATGTCTCCTTCTGAGATAAAGTTTGGGCGAGTTTGCCAGTAACTCCTTTAGAAGATTAGGAGATTCCTAAATTAAAGATTGCTCAGTTGTGACATAAACTCATTGTGCTTATACTATCCTCCTGGGCTGTTCCAAGAGCTTTCCATAGAGCTTAAGAAGGCAATAGAAACCTACATAAACATATTGCTTCTTTTGCCTGCAGTATGATGAGTAAGAGAATCTTTTTTAAAAGATTTTATTTGTTTATTCTGAGGGAGAGGGGAAGGAAAAGTGAGAGGGAGGGAGAGAAACATAGATTGGTTGCGTCTCTCACATCCCGAGCTGAGGACCTGGACTGCAACCCAGGCATGTGCCCTGACTGGGAATTGAACCAGTGACTTGTCAGTTCCCAGTCCAGTGCTCAATCCACTGAGCCAAACCAGCCAGAATGAATCTTGTTTTTTATCTAAAGTCTCACATCTTCTGTGAAATTGTGCAAGATATGTTGTGAATTTACAAGTATAACAAAGTCTCTCTCTTACATTTCTTGACATAAAAAGCTCAAGGGTGGAATACATTTTAAAAATCACTTATTATTTTGATGAGGAAACTGAGGAATGGATTTGTTAATTGATATGCCAAGTTAGTGAAATGACCCACTGATGATTGTTCCTACCAGACATTATCTGGTCCACTCAGATTCTCCTGTTTCAGGTGAATATTTCTTCTTTCTCCTCTGTTCTCAAACCTTCAATATCTTGTCTTCTGTTTTCATTCATAATGGCTTTATTTTCACTTTTTTTGAGAACTAGAAATGGGTTGAGAATACATATATACTTTCCTCCCCTACAAATCCCCTACTAATATGCCTGAGTTATAGAGGGGCTTTTTAAAAATATTTTATTTATTTATTTATTTATTTATTTATTTATTTTTAGAAAGGGGAAGGGAGGGAGAAGGAGAAGGAGAAGGAGAGAAATATCAATGTGTGGTTGCCTCTCACGTGCCCTGTATCTGGGACGTGGCCTCCAACCCAGGCACGCACCCTGACTGGGAATTGAACCAGTGACCCTCTCGCTCATAGGCCAGCACTCAATCCATGGAGCCACATCAGCCATTGCTATTTTTATATATAATGCTTGAACTCCTATTTTACATCTGAATTCTCCATTGTCCTATGTAAAACAAACTCTTCCATTTGTATTCTAAATTCTATCCCTCATTAACTGAAGGATATGATCTAAATAAATTTTCCTTCTTGTCCATGTCTTTAATTAAAGTTTTCTTTCCATTGAATTATTCCTACCAGTAAAGATATATGCAATATATCTACCATCTTTAAAAAACTCACATGCTATGCCCCTTCCATTAGTCATACCATTATTTTGCTCCTTATTTCAGTAATACTTCCTGAAAAATATCTTCTCCAGTATGTTCAGTGTTACCTACTCCACTTGATTATTGCTAGTCCCTCAGAAAAATAGCCTGTTAAGATCATTATTAAATCCACTTTAATAATCAATTCAGAATCTCAGTCTATTTTCTTTTTCATTCCAAATGATGCAGTTCTTCCTTTTTCTTCAAAAGACACTTCAGTTGATTTTTAGAATACTATATTTGATATTTGCTTCTTTTCTTACTTCATTAACCTATCCATCTGTATCACCTTTGCTGATTTTGTAACCTGAGATATTTGGCCTTGGTTCTTGCGTTCAGCTAAGAAAGAATTCAAGACCAAGGACTCTAACACAAGAAGCTTATTTAGAAAGTCACAGAGGTAAAAGAAGTGAGATGGATGGGCTATTTGGAATCAGCAAACAAGTTACAGGGGCTAAAGAGGGGTCCTTGGAGCTAGGAGAAAAAGAGCAAAGGTATGTGCCTGAGAAGGAAGGTGAAGACAGAGAGAGTAGAGCAAGCTCCCTGGAGCCCTTGCCTTAAGGATTTTATTTTATTTTAAATTTTTGGAACAAAATTTATCACATCAAATTTGAAGTAACCTATATATATAAAGCTAATAATTGAGTGAAATAAAGTGAATACTGACAATATTAAAACCTGTGCATACATGAAAATATATTATTTGTGAGGAAAAATAAGATTATTTTGAATATATGATAAAATCAAAAAGACCTTGATATCTAATTACAAATAATCTTTTCTTTGGCTGAATATAGCAAAAATTCTTTTGGTCTTAATTCTCATTAAGAGGTATTGTTTTTAATGTATTTTAATTAAAACATAAGAATACATGTAAATACTAGATTATGTGAAATTGATTTGCATTTATGATAAACTGATTTAAGCAATGTGATAGAATTTCATTAAAATTAATACTTATGAGCTTTTTGTCTTTATTATATTTTCCATTGCCATTTAGTCCCCTTATACCCCCTTTCCCCAGCAATCACCACACTGTTGTCCATGTTCATGAATCCTTTGTCTTTTTTGTTCAATCCCTCCACCCCCTGACCTCCCCCACCCACTAGCTGTCATCTGTTCTCCATTTATGAGTCTGTCTCTGTTTTGCTTATTAGTTCAGTTTGTCCATTAAATTCCACATATGAGTGAAATCACATGGTTTTTGTCTTTCTCTGAATGGCTTATTTCACTTAGCATAACGTTCTCCAGGTCCATTCATACTGTTGCAAAGGGTAAAATTTTCTTCGCTTTTAAGGCCAAGTACCACTCCGTTGTGTAAATGTCCTATAGTTATTTTATCCACTCATCTACTGATAAAGAGTTGGGCTGCTTCTTTATCTTGGCTATTGTAAATAATGCTTCAGTGAACATAGGGGTGCTTATGTTCTTTTGAATTAGTGTTTTAGGTTCCTTTGGATATATTCCCAGAAGTGAGGTAGCTGGGTTGAAAGGCAGATCCATGTTTAATTTTTTGAGGCATCTCCATACAGTGGCTATACAAGTCTGCATTCCCACCAATGACGCAAAAGAGTTCCCCTTTCTCTGCATCATTGCCAGCACTTGTTTGTTGATTTATTGATGATAGACATTCTGACAGGTATAAGATAATATCTCATCATGGATTTTATTTGCATGTCTCTGATGATTAGTGATGTTGATCATATTTTCATATGTCTTTTTTTTCATCTGTATGTCCTCTTTAGAGAAGGGTCTGCTTCTCTATTTTTAAATTGGGTTGTTTGTTTTTTTGGTATTGAGTCTTGTAAGTACACTATACATTTTGGACCTTAACCCCTTATCAGATGTATCAGAGAATATATTCTCCCATTCTGTGGGTTGTCTTTTTATTCTGTTGATGATCTCCTTTGCTGTGCAAAACACTTTTAGTTTCATGAAGCCTCATTTGTTTATTTTTTTCTCTTGTTACCCTTGCCTAGGGAGACATATCTGATTAAAATTTTCTATGAGCAATGTCCAAGATTTTGCAGCCTATATTTTCTTCTAGGATTTTTATGGCTTGGGGCCTAACATTTAAGTCTTTGATTTATTTTGAATTTATTCTTGCTTGTGGTACAAGAAGGTAGTCTAGTTTCATTTTTCTGCATGTATCTATCCAATTTGCCCAACACCATTTATTGAATAAACTATCTTTAGCCCTTTGTATGTACTTGCTTTCTCTTTCAGATATTAATTGGCTATAGAAGTGTGGGTTTATTTCTGGGCTTTCTATTCTGTTCCATTGATCCATGTGTCTGTTTTTATTCCAGTACCAGGCTGTTTTGATTACTATGTCCTTGTAGTATAGTTTGATGTCAGGTAGCATGATTCCTCCAACTTTTATCTTTTGTGTTCATATAACTAGATTGCTGATAAAGCATTGGACAGGTTTATAACCATTAAAAAAACATTTAGAATATAAACTTAGTGTTTTCACATAGATACACCTTTAAATTAGAAATTCTGCACAATAACTTTAGAACTGTTCTGTGCCGTAGAAACAGGTCTGATCGCCTGCCCATCCAATAGAGGTCTTGTAAACATTATACACGTGTAAGCAGCCATCTGCAAGTGAGTGGAAGAATGGCCTAAATTTAACGTTTTACTTAAATTTTATTCTTTACTTTTATCCTATGAAGTAACACTTTATTTTTACTATTTAATGTCATTTTTAACCACTCTCATCCCACCCTGCCACCTCTTTTTCTTGTACTCAAGTTGAGTTCACTCAGTAATCTTGCCTGGTGCAACTGACAATTCCTTTCCGAGTTCAACCTTTTCATTCATCACTGTTGTCCCTTTCAACTTATTCTCTTTTGTCTTTCCATGCAGGCTGTGCGTTTTTGGCCTTTTATTACCCATAAGATTTATAATTTTTTGCTGCTGCTTTGTTTTTCATTGCAGCACTTGGTAGTTTATTTTCCTCCAGATTCCCAATGTTTTTCAGACACATAGCCAAGCATCTGCATCCTAATTAAAGTTATGTATTGATGTACTCTTAGTTTCATTGGATAGTACATAGTACATTGTGGCAGACTCTGGCCAGCATAGTTCCACCTTCTTGTGGCTGAAAGAGAATAAATGCACAGGTGACAGCAATCCTGTCGAAAAAAAGGGGATGGCATGGCTACTCTCTCAAGGGGAGAGAACGCCCCAACCCTTGCCTAGACAAGATTTATTGTTTTTCTTAGCGCTTACATCAAAGAAAGGTTTATTATCTATTACATAGAATATTGTTGTCTACATTCTAGGTACAATCAAGGAAATGAAAATAACACGCAGAGGTGAATGGCAGCGAGCTGATTAGCTCTGTCCTTGGGTGAATTCACACAGGCTTTGGAAATTACGTTGAAGATAAATAATGCACATTTGTTATGTTAGACCAGGGTGATGGAGTTTTAGCAAGAGCAAGCCGTAACAATCAGTATGCATTTTCTAGGCCTGATTCCCACGGGAAAACTCAGTTTGAAGGTCTGGCTCCTGCCCACCACTTCGCTTCTATAGGTTTTCTATACAGAGCTGAGTCACATTTGTCAGACTGACACAAACCCATCCCCTACAGTACATCACCACAGTAGAGAGTGAGTCAGGAAGTGAATGTTCCCGAAGCATTTCATAAAATGTGTTACTCCTTGAAGTACCTTCCTTTACAGCGATTTTGTTTGTGCCAGGATTCTGTATTCTAAACTATAGAACACCTGGGCTTATGATACAGAAATAATATTTATAAACTAATGCAAATAAAACCCAGTAATAGTCTACTATATTCAAATGCCAATTACTCTTTCTAATATACGTTAATTTACAAAATTTTCCCTGGAATGAAGTTATTCTTAACCCCCCCCACTATTGTTTTGTCTGCACTGATGAGATCCAAGTATAGAAATTTCTGTGGATTAGATAAATTCTGAATTGTTCTGTTGATGCTTTATAATGTTTTTTTAAATTTGTTTAACATTTATTACACAGAGTTTCACATAGAATTGTCCATTTTTTCAGTTATCATTATTTTTTAACACACTTACGTCCTTTCTCTATTTAGTTTTCTTTTAATTTTCTTTCAGTGTTTGCTTTGCTTTGTTATATCCCTAATTTAGTTGCCTTTTTTTTTTTTTTTCATTCACAAAGAGAAGATTTGTTGTAAGATGTAAGGAGCCATGGTATTGGAACACTATTTCTGGACAGGTGGGAGCTTTTCAGATTTTATTTAGTATGTTTACTACACAGTTGTTGAGGCTTCTTTCTCTGGGTGTGGCTTTGAAAATAATGTGAACGAAATTTAACAATTACTTGAAATTTACTAGCAGTCTAATTTATCATCACCGCTACTTTGGCAGAGATACAGTAAGTAAAAATTGTTTGGGTAGAAATTTCAGAAAACCACAAGTCCTTGATTAATTCAAGTAACATGACGATGTGGATATCTGGGTAATGAGCTACTCCTATGTGGCTATCAATCAAATATTTAGTTTTAAATCATATTGTTTTGACAGTAAGTGTGAAACAATAACCATAGCTGTTATAAAGAGAAGATAGATAATAACAAAAAAGGAATTGCCTCTACATGGTAATGGAAATACTTTTTAAAAATTCATTTACGTGTAATTTGTTTTCCCTGCTAGCACAGCTCTCTTCTCTGTGACAGCCAGAACAGCACAGTGGCCTTTTCTGCATTGCTAACCTTCAGATATTTGCATCTAATTTTTTTTTTTTACCACAAGCCTCTCCTTCCTAATCAGCATCTTCTGATCGCCTTTAACTATTCCTCTTTGGCATCCTTAAATTTTAGTTTACAGTAAGATGTGTGTGTGTGTGTGTGTGTGTGTAAATTACAATGTGCATATGCAATCTAGAAAATAGAAAAAATTTGGGGGGAAAGATTCTTTTTAGGAAGGGAAATAACGTCATTTGTGGCATCTTTTGCACAGGCTGTGGGATTGCCCTTCTTTTTTTGAGAACAAACACCAATGAAAACAAATTGCTGTGTTTTGAGATCTTCTAAAAGAGGACACAAATTATGTGAAATGTTAACTTATTTTTCTCAATGAAGGAAAGATAAAGTACTACAAGTTACATAAAAATAACTAGTGTTGGATTAATGAACCTCTAAGTGTATCAATGAGATGGCTTCTTAATTTGCTGTCACTGCAATTGTTTTGGTTTTAACTGTATGTAAATTAGCTTCTGGTTTCTGTGGTGTGTATAGGTGAGGCACTACAATCTCCGGGGATCATTTTTTCACACTTTCTCCTAGTACATTGATGTTAAGCATTATATCTTAATATTTTATCTCTACTCTAACTTGAAATAATATTGTGGTATTTTTGTCCTGTGACTTAGATACAGGTTGATGTGCCTATTGGTGCAATAGAGGTCATGCAAATGCTACCCACACATGATCAAAGTTTATCCTTGTTCCATATGGCTATTTATTATTTCTAACTCCACTTATTAAAGAAAATCTTTCCCTCCAACTGGTTAATTGCCATCTTTCTGTTAATATAATTGCCAAATATATCTAGGCCATGTTTATCAGTATTGTTGTATTTAAAAAATTTGTATTTGCATTAGTTCCACACTGTAGTATTCTGATAGGCTTTGGATTGAATTTGGTAACTTAGTTAAGAAAAACTGACTTATATCTAATTAATCATTTATTAATTGTCTTATTATATCTTATTAATGATCTAAAAACCTCACTCTAGCAGGGGTGCCCAACCTTTTGGCATCCCTGGGCCACACTGGAAGAAGAGTTGACTTGGCTGCACATTAAATACATTGCAAATATAATCACAAACAAATCTCATAATGTTTTAAGTAAATTTATGCTTGTGTGTTGGACCACATTCACAGCCATCCTGGAACTCAAGTTGGACACTCCTGCTCTAGAGAATGCCCCCCATATACTCTCACATCCTTTATCCTTTCACTTCCTTGCATTTGCCCCTCCCTGCCTTTGTACTGAAGAGCTGTGCTTGGGCTGCCAGTGTCCAGAGTGTTTATGGGCTTTGTGCATGTGACCAGGAATATACGTCACAGATGGCAGTTTATAACTAAAGCCTGAGAGGTAAGGGAGCATCATGAATACTTCAGATCCCTTTCTGCTGATTGCGACAAGGTCCAGGTATGGCCTGTACCATCTGCAGAGTACTCTTGCACAACTCAGCTGTGGGCCACCCTCTCTGGTGTTATGTCCTTGCTTGGTTCCTTCCTATTCTGGACATATTTTCTTTCTCTTTTACTAAGTTTTCCTCAAAACTAATTAATTCTTTTCACATAAATTTCCCTCCCTGAGTTTGTTTCCAGAAGGCCCAACTTAGGACATCTATATTAAGGAATCCAATTGTGGCAATGCTGACAGCAGACTAAATTTTAATCAGCCATGAAAAAAATTTATAAAAGTGTAAGTTTCAATATAAGATAATTGACTTGTTATCAAACATAGTTATTTTCAGACTACGAAGGTCCTGGTCATGTTTTATGAACTTGGAATTCAATAGTGAGGACAACAGAGGAAGCTTCAGCTTTCATAGATTTTCCATTACAATTAATACAGTCATAAAAATAAGTATATACATGTATACATGCATATGTACATATTGTATGTATAAATAAGCTAGGAAAACAAAAAATATTCTAATGATGAATGTTAATGCAGAAAATTAAAGCAGAAGGTACTAGAAAGGGAATGGGGGATGCTTCTGATTTAGAAGTCAGAGGAGGCCTGTCTAAAGGGGCTGAGTTATAATCCCCGGAATCGAGAATGTGATCCTTGTTTGGAAAAAGGGTCTTTGCCAATATAATTAAATTAATGATTTGGGGATGAGGAGGTCATTCTGGATTACAGGGCACTATTCTTGTAAGAGACACTCAGGTGAGGAGACAGGTGGAGGAGGAGGGACCATGACCACAGAGCCAGAGAGGGGAGTGACAGGGCTGCGAATCTAGGACTGCAGGCAGCCTACAGCGCTGGAAAATGCAAGAAGGGTTCCTCTTCCCTAGAGTCTTCAGGGGGAGCGTGGCCCTGTGGACATCTTGGTTTTGAATTTCTAGCCAGAATTGTAAGAGAATTAGTTTCTGTTATTTTAAGCCAAAATAACAAAATGAAATAAACAAAGAGGCTAGACTACATTGAAGTTGGGATCTGAAATGACAGTATGAATCTAGACATTTGAAGGTAAGGGATAAACATATTCCAGCCAGAGGGGACAGCTGGTGCATTGGCCCTAAAACAGAAAGAAGTTTGGCTGGAAAATAAATAGATAAATAAAAGTGGCCACAACATTTAGAATAGGATGAGCAAGAAAGATAATTTAAAAAAATGAGTTCGAGATAATCTGAGTCATTACCCAGGACTTTAATAGTCACACCAAATTTTTTTTTGTAAGTGTGGTAGACAATGAATATTTGAATATAGAAGTGACTTGATCTGATTTTAATGGAAGAATATTCTAAAGATGCTGTGAATAAATCCTTCTAAAATGCTGTCTTAGGTTTGGTACCCTAGTAACAAAAATAAGAGAAGCACAATTGGGCAGGGGAGAATTTGAATTGTGATACAGTTGCAACCAATAAATCAGACAAATTCATATGGAGCTTGGGAGCTGGGCCTTCTGAGTTGTACAAAGTGAAGCGATGGTGCTTGGGCCTTTGTACTTTAAAGTCACACAGTTACTAGTGTTGTAACATGCCCCCAATAGCAAGCCACCTGCCTTTGGCTAAAGACAGTGCTAGGAGAGGAGCATACACATAAGCTGTCTGTAGTCTATGTTCCCAGAAGCTGGGCAAACAAACGCCACAGTCAAAAGGAGAATCCAGGTGGCAGAGCAGACCAAGGGCTACACATGCAAACATTGGAGAGAAGGAAGGTAGTAGTAGCCTAAGTAGGAGGTGAGGGTTAACTGGACGGGGCAGCATCAGGGTTGGTGGAGGCAACTGTTCAATTTGAGGCATATTTTTAACCAAACTCTAACCTAACTGAACTGCTAAGAAATTTGAGGGAGTGAGTAGAGAAAAGAAAAGAGACAAGCGTGGTTTCTTGTGTTTCCTTTTTTTTCTTATTCCTGAACAATTGAATGAGTAATGAGGCAATGCAGTAACATGGGGCAATGACAAAAAGCAAGAGCCTATGAAGGAAATAAGAAGTGTATTGTAGGATACATTATAGTTGAGATGACTAATATATACTCAAAGTCAATTGTGCAGTGTACTATGCAAATCTAGAATTTAGGGAAGCAGTTAAAGCTACATGTGTGGGAATCACCACATATTAAGTGGTATTTAAAAGTCATAGGACTAGATACAATGACCTAAGGCAATGCCTGTCAACCTTTTCTTAATTCATGATAAAGAGCATTTTACTTCTGAACCCATATTCATGTATAAATTCTGAAAGGCAATTTTCACAGAATTGATCACATTGATTACACAGGATTGAATATTTAAAAGGAATCCCGAAACTATATAGTTTGGATCCTCGGTAAAGCTTTAATACAGTTAACAAATGCAGTACAACAGGAAAAAGAATTGCAGGCAATTATTGGTCACCTGCGAGATTTCTCGGCAGAGCTCCCACTTCATCTTCGGTTTATGAACCACCGAGACACTCACATGGAATCTTGGCATTAAGGGAACCCGGGAAATTGTTTCCCTTCCCAGGCTGATTGGATAAGCAGTCAAGCCAAGTGAAACCTATCAATTTACATATTGATAAATAATTACATTAGCTTGTCCTGGACACTTTCACAAAATTTTCCACCCTTAAGTAGCACATCTATATTACTAGTTATTAAAACTCATTCTGATCTTGACTAAGAGTTAATACAAGATGTGAGCCATCTCAGAGAGGAAGCTCAGAGCCGTCCCTGTTCATCTGTGAAAGCACCTTATCTCTCTCACGCACTTCTTGTGTGTTGGCGATCACTGGAATTTTCAATTCAATTTGTATTTTGTTTCATTACTAAAAAATTCTGATTATTATCCATTAAACTGAATTTGTAACTCTGTTTTCCAGTCTCAGTATGAAAGAATGCAAAGCTAGGAAGAATGTTGAGGGGCAAGGGAAGAGTACCCAGAGACAGAATCCTTGGAAGCACCAGCGCCTAAAGGTTGGGACCGAGGCAGCAGGGAATAGCTTTGCTGTTCTGACCTCCAATATCAACTGCGTGCCTCTGCAGCACTTGGGTAGTATCTTCTTGCTACTCCTATACACAGACGGGTGGCATTTTTCTTGTCCTCGTCTAACAGAAGGAGCAGCATTTTGTGACTACTCACTCTGCAGGCTATTCACTCACCCTCCGATGCAAACACTGTCTTGTGTGGAAGGATCACAGCACTCCTCAGCCTTCAGGGCTCTCATGGAGCCCTGTCATCAGCAGCACAAAACTGAACGTCCTTCAGTGAACACATGCATTACACAGTTGTAGATCTCCATCCCAGTTTTCCTCTGTAATTCTCTTCTTCATTCTTCTTATGACCTGTGTAGATGCGAGCCTTCCTATGTGGATCTATCTACTGTGTAACTTACTAGCCTGACTTACGGCTCCTTCCTTTTAGAAATTATTTTCCCTCATAATATACTCATCAACTTTCCTACCTGACCAATTTCTATCATTCCTCAAAGTCCAGTTTATCATAATTCACCCATTTGCATATTTGTCTTGTTCTCCAGCTTGCAAATTTATCAAGAGATTTTTTTTTGTCTTTTGGTTTGGTTTTATATTAATATACTTCCTCAATATAAGAAGTATTCAGTAAAATGCTTGCTGAATGTGTGACTGAATTAAATGATTATTTAGCTTTATGGCAAGGCAAATGTTTTATATGAGTGGCATAGTACTGTGGAATGTATAAGCTTGAAAGACTTAAGGAACACATGTAAATCTGAGGTCTTCTTAAGAACATACATTTTGTTTTTATTTTTCAAAGGTGGCATCACATTCAATAAAGAAATATATCAGCTCTGAGATATGTTATTTATAGGGATATAGGCAATTCAATAGCCACTTTCTCTTTCTAGTATATGGAGTCATATGAAATTGTCACTTATGTAGTCACAGATGCTGAATACGAGGTCTGTCCAGAAAGTATCCAGCCATGTAATATGAAAAACTGAGACTTTTATTGAAGAACATACAAGATAACAGAAACATTGTACACAGGACAAAGACTCCTTAGACCTCTTCAAATAGGTACCTTGGGACCTCACACAGTTCTCCCAATCTCCATCAGCTGCCCCATTATGTTTTCCTGAATCTCATCAATGGTCTAAAATCTATGCACTTTTGAAGATAATTTTAGTTTTTGGAAAATCCAGAAATCAATGGGTGCCAAATCTTGGCTGTGGGGGGCTGAGTCACCTGGATGATTTGATGTTTTGCCAAAAATTTCTGCATGAGACATGATGCATGAGTGGGTGTGTTGTCGTGATGAAACTGCTAATCACCATTTACCCATAGTTGCAGTGTTCTGAATCATCCATATAGTTTCTATAAAGGAATATTCAAGCTTAATGTAAAATTTTATGCAGATTCATTTCTCTACTTGCTCAGTCATTTTAAATGATACAGTCATACAGTACACATGCTCACTCAGTGGCATCTACCACCCTCGCTGACTAGTACAGTGCAGTCATCATTGTTCACACATGCACATTCCAGTCCACTCTCCTCGGCTGCCAGATTACATTGATGTTGCACAAACCGGTCTTGTTACATTAACGATGGCTGGAATTTTTCTGGACAATGTCATATTAGCAATTTGATGTGTTTCAAATAAATATCCTTCAGTACAAAAAAAATCTTCATGTATGAAGCAGGACGCCCCCCAAACCGGAATTATCTTCTGGAGGGTGGGCCCCTTATCGCACATGCCTCCCCTGCTAGCTGACTGTTCTAGGAACACATTTGTATCAGTGCACCAGCTGATGTTGTCATGAGAGGCTGTGTTTGGATCCAGTGAATTTTTTTTGAAGACTCTTTAAAGTGTTTGCCCATTTTATGCTGGGTAACTTACCTGTGCACCAGTGCTAAGTGTTTAGCAATTTTTGACCAATACCAGCATGACCCCATTCTCTACCTTCTCTATTTACCCTATCTCACCCCCAAGCAACTTTTTTCTGTTTCCCTGGATGAAAAAAGTTCCTAAATGGGAATGTTTTGCTGATGGGGAAGAGGATCAAATAACAGCAGAAGCAGGAAAACACCAAAATCGACAAGTTCAAAAACTGCTTTGAGCAGTAGAAAAAATGTCTCTATAGGTGTACTGCATCAAATGGAGAGTACTTTGAAGGTGACTGAATTTTAAACATATAAGAATAAATACACAGCCCTGGCTACTGTGGCTCAGTGGTTGGAGCATCTCCCCATAACTGAGGGGTTGTGGGTTCAATTCCTGTTTGGGGTACATGCCTAGGTTGCGGGCTCAGCCACGGTCCTGGTACAGGAAAGTTCGACCCCTGGTTCAGACACATAGGATCCCCTGGTCCTGGTGCCAATCTCTGGTCCCAGTGCCATTCCCTTGTCCCGGCACCCATCTCTGGTCTGGGTGCTTAAGAAGGCAGCCAATTGATGCTTCTCTCCCATCAATGTTTCTCTCTCTCCCTTCCTCTCTCTCTAAAAAAGGCAAATAAAATTGTCCTCAAGTGAGAATAAAGAAAAAACACATACACAATATTTTATAAATAAATTCCACTTTTGGTGGGCTTCTCCCTTCAACATTACCTCTTTAGCGAGCTTATGAATCTCCAGTTACATTTTTTAGCAAACTTTAAGTGTACACATTTAATTTGCATCAAATATGCTTTAGATAGGGGTGATACATAAACCCTATTGCCTTTTTGATAAAATTTTGCATAGTAAGGATCTTACATTTGAACAATGCTGAAACAGCATGATATCAGTGTAATTGCAGTGACATCATAACAGTTCCTTGGCAGCAACTGTGCTCTCAATAATGCAAATATAGTGCATAATTAAGGGAGAGGATGCCGCCACGATCAGCAGAATGCCTCCTCTGGAGCCTGCACAAGGTGCCTGTATTATTGCTCTGAGAGCAATGATTGCCTCTTGCACCTCTAAGGAGAGCATGTGATGGGCAATAGGTGAGTGTCATGAATGAGGGTGATGACATGTGCGGCATCTGTGGATCTGGGTTTCTGCACATATCCACAAAACCCACATTGCTCTTCTTGGTCTGCCCAAATAGTATGAATATGCAGCACGGAAACATAGAGTAGAAAAAAAAAATCAATCAAACAATTTGTTGTGTTTAAAACTGTTTTAAAGTCCAAGCTATTCTTGGTCTTATGAACTATTTGTCAATTTTACTGCATCAAATGATAAAGTATTTTGTTTTCTAAATGCCTTCTTTAGTACTTTAAAATCACAAAAAACTCTATATTCATTTATTGATAAACTCCGTACTGAGAGACATAATCTGACTTAGTTAACTTTTTCATGGTTCTATTTTTTCTATAAACTGAGAGAGATGTACCACCATATAAGTGGGTCTTCTAGATTTAAATGAGATAATACAGCGCAGTGTTTATGTGGCTCAGTGCCTAGCACTACAGAGACAGTGCATTTTAGTTATTATTATTACTACAATTATTATCTGTTAATCCTGACCTACTTCCTTATAAACATTTATGGTCAGATGATGATAGTTCCTTTACCATGCGTGTCTGTATTCTAGGGTGAAATGTCTATAAAAGGCAGGACCTTGGCCTGCATCATTTGTTACCACATTTCCAATATCTAAATGAGTTCCTGACTTACAATTCATATTTATGCTGAATGAACTAATAAAATCTGCATAGCATGTGTAATTTTAAATGAAAACTCAAATGAGTGATTTCTAGATCCTTATTAAACCTAAATTTCTCTCCCGCACATATGACTCATTGATACAAAGAACTCTATGAAGTAACAGATTATATCTTTGCAAGAGGGAATTCCAGAAAAAGGACAATTTGTTAAATTTTATGGGTGCCTGTGACTAGTTACACTAATTGTCTTCAATGACTTAAACCTCATACATCTCCTTAACCATAATTAAAAATAATAGATTTAGTTAAAAAAAAACTAAAGAATTTCTGAATGATAGAGCAAAATAGATTATAATAATCTTATTATGTTGTCAAGTTCAAGATTTCTCATAAATGCTTATTTTCTTAAAAGAAATTTAGTAGTAGTAGTAGTAGTAATTTCCATAAACTCTGGTAAATTAGAGGAGATTCACTGGAGCAGAAATTTAAATTATGGTTGACCAGAATGACTTATTGACTCTTTGAAGTGTGAAATTCGAAGTTCCTTTCTGTTTTGGTATTTTGATGTTTCTTGGAAATGTTACCAGCAGCAGAGTTTTGTTTACCTCCTATCTCAATTTGTGTCGTTTATTCTTCAGTTGATATTAAAGGAACACGACATCTTTGATGTGGAGGCACTTTCATTCATATCTCTCAAACTGCTTCTCCTTGATAAAGAAATTGTATCTGTCTTATAGAAGATAACAGCCAACATCAGGTGACTTGAGAAACCTAATATCACTTTTGGAAGTTTTGGAGTCTAGCAAATTTAATGGGTTTCAATTATCGCCAAATGCTTGTACAAGGTTCCTTTATGACCTTAACAATCATTTTCAAAAGCTGGTAGGTTCGCCACATAAAATTGCTTTTGTCCTCTTTGATTTTAATATATTATTAAATGAAAATTTAATGACATGATCATTCTATTAATATCAGAAAATGATAAATTGGGCTCAAAGAGATTATGAACTTTCTATAACCACTTAAAGTTGTAGTAGAGTAATTTTAAGCCAGTTCTACCTGACTCAATATTTCTCATATTATTTTATAGTTTATCAAACAATATTTCTATGTCATATATGAATATTTTCCTATGTCATCAAAGATTCATTCCTTTGCATTAAGGGTTTACTTTTTTTTCAGAATACCTTTTCTTAAAAGAAATTACAAAAAATAGTACTTTAAGAAGCCAACCTCAATAGTTATATAACTATCTTTGGAATATTTTAATTAAAATCCATTCCAAAAACTGGTTAAATAAGTTCTAAAGAAGAGAATATTAGAAAAACACATTAAAAAAAGATTTTTAAGTCCTTTTTTTAAAAATATTTTATTTATTTATTTTTAGAGAGGGAAGGGACGGAGAAAGAGATATATAGAGAGAAACATCAATGTGCAGTTGCTGGGGGCCATGGCCTGCAACCCAGGCAGGCCCTGGAAATCAAACCTGCAATGCTTTGGTTCGCAGCCCGCACTCAATCCACCGAGCTACGCCAGGTAGGGCTAAAAAGTCCTTTTTCAAAGCAAGGGAAATTGATTCTAACTAATTTACCCACAGCTCTTAAGAGATCCTCAGGAAGACATGGGTCACTGTTCACATATCCTATATTCTCCCCTTGTGGCTTTTACCTTTCTAGTTACAGCACTGTTGACAATCCTCCTGTGTCCCTACTGCAAATCATTTAGCATTAAAAACAATGTTTCCGCACGGCCAACTCTCAAAAAAATATAATGCATTCACACTCCAAATTTTAAAGTAAATAATTATGAAGGATGATCATTATAATGTAATAATGGCTTAACCGGTTCCTTCAGGTTTGTAGGGGAAACACAATCACATTTCACAGTGAGCACACTAATGACATTATACATTCACTCAGCAATATTCTTTTTCATCCATAATGGGAAGACTGAAAATTTTTAGACCGGTAAGTACAGAACACTCTGCTCTTCTTTTGCTTTTACATTATAGACATCCTAAAATCCCAAATGTCAGAACAGATCCTATCAAAAGACATTCTTAGACACCTTGCAAAGATGGCATATCATGGGGTTCTTTAAGCATGGAGCATTTTCCAGTTTGATCTTGCTTTTCTCTCAGGGAAAGTAGATACTGGTAGTTCCCTATCAGAAAGCAAGAATTAGAAACGCTGACTTTTTTTAAAAAAATCAATTCCTTATACTAACCCATCTGATCTATATTTCTATGGAAACAAGGCCAAAAGAGCAGGCAACAACCAAATAGGACAGATTTCAAATGTTAGTAGTCTGTGGAAAATTTTGTTTTAACATATAGAACAATATAAAACATTTACAGACTTCTCTAAAAAGTCAGAATGCTTTTATAGAGATTCAATTTATAGATAAAATAAAAGACAAAAGAGTAAGGATATATTTGAATTTAAGTCACTTGTGTACTTCTAAGTTTATATGCTATCTTAAAATGTTGAACATATATAATATATATAGTTGAATTCAGAATAGGTATATATTATATATATTTTATAGTTACATAACTATATAATGATATGTACTTTTATATTTATATTTGTACTTAAAATAAAGTGATGTTATTTTATATTTCCCCTAGACCAGGCACTAATGGGAGACTTGTATACATTGCATGTGTTACATATCCTTTATTATAAAACATAGGTGATTTTAAAATGTCTACTTTTGTTCTTATGTGGCATAAAAAATTATACTTGTAAAGTAATCTTATATCATCAAAAAATATATGACAAATACAAATGCAGTCTCTGACCACAGTCAGCTGACTTGTTCTGGCTTAAATAGCTAAGTGATAGTGCACTGCTTTACCCATGAAGGATTTCACAGAATACCAGTTACATCCCAGGTCATCCTGTGACTCTGATGGAGTGAGACGGAAATAAGACACTCTATGATAATGACTAAGCACCAAGAAAACAGAAACACTGTCCAAATCACACTAATGATCTAATACCACTCTGCATTATCCCTGATAATATAACTGTTACTCTGTCACCATGTAAAGCTAAATCCCGTATCATTCCTTCTTCCTTTTAGGTATAAAATATTAAGATACTCTGCCATACCTTATGCAGAGCAACACTCTACTTTCTTGAACCCTCTCCAAAATCATATAATACAAGTCAAAATCCGTAACACAGCAGTCCTCAACTTTTTTGGCATCAGGGACCGATTTCATGGAAAACAGAGGGCTGGGGCAGTAGGAGCTCAGGTGAGCTTCACTGGCCCTGTGGATGACAGATGAAGGGGAGACAGGACGCAGAGCTCAGGTGAGCTTCACTCGCTTGCCGGTTCTGGACTCTAGATGGCAGTGGGTGGGAGACACCAGAGTGAGCTCAGGTGAGTTTCACTCATCACCCAGTTCCTCACAGGCCAGGGCATTCCTTACAGGCCACGGACCGCTACTGGTCCGCATCTGGGGGTTGGGGACCCTGGCTCTAAGAAGTCTCTGCCACTCTCTTTCGTTGAAACACTGAATAGATCCATATTTTCGGCTACCTAACTTCTTGCAGTGAGACAACAAACTGGCTTTATTGTACTGTGCAAGAGCTCATGGTGGTCTTTGAGGAAAAATGATGAAGAAAATCCTTAAAAGATCTATGCGGTTGTTGATACTATTAATTATCTGGTAGCACTGTGCATTTTGCTTAGAAAAATAAAGATATGAAACATCTATTTTCTGTGAAACATCTTTGTCAAATTACATATTGTATCTTCACCACTCTGTGGAATTCTGCAGTTTAAGAACAACTGGGTCAGTGGTAAATAATAGAATCAGTATGTGAATTAGTGTCTTTCTGCTAAAGAGTTTTATACAATGCAACATAAGTATAGCATTAGCCTATTCTCATGTTCTTTACAGTTAATGAATAGCTCAGAAAAGCATGCGCCAGAGAGAGGAACCTCATCCATTTAGCAGCATCCTTTTGGAATTTCTGTCCTATCTTATCTCCTTACTTTTTTTTTTTAATTATTCACTCTCTTTGTTTGTGCTTAAATTTATTTTTTTAACTTTTAAATGTTTTATTTAATATTTTGAGAGAGAGAGTGAGAGAGAGAAAGGGAAACATCAACTTGTTGTTCTATTTATGTATGCATTCATTGATTGATTCCTGTATGTGCCCTGGCCAGGGATTGAACCCACAACCTTGGCATATCAGGACAGTGCTCTCACCAACGGGGCAGCCTGGTCATAGCTGAGCCTCTCTTATTTAAAAAAGTGAAATTGATCTAAAACATCAGATAATGTGTTGTTATGTTTATATGAAATATGAAAGCAAGTAAAGTCCCTTAAAATATGTTGAAAAAGTCTGGAGAAGGTACAAATCACATTTGTGTACTGATATATATATATATTTTTTTCTATGCAGATAATCTCAATATTGAAAAGATCAAATATTTCTATAAACTTATATTTTAAGAAATCAGTTTTATACAACACAAAATTAAAATTTTAAAACACAAATACATAAATGAATCTCTGCCAACTATGAATTAATTAAAGCCACTATAAAATATTTATATTACATATCCAGGTACATCATGTATTTAGACACATTGTGAGACAACATGATGCTGTGACACAAAAGCCAAGATGAGACTCTTCCAAAAAATGTGAGGAAAAAAATACAGAAATCGATGCAAGTAAAAGTAAAGTTTGTTTTGGAAAATTAAGATAAAATTACAGTACTATAAAATATGATGATTGATGTCCTGGATGGTGTGGCTCAGTAGATTGAGCATGGGCTGCGAACCATAGGGTCAACAACTTGATTCCCAGTCAGGGCACACGCCTGGGTTGCAGGTCAGGTTCCCAGGAGGGGGTACATGAGAGGCAACTGCACACTGATGTTTCTCTCCCTCTCTTTCTCCCTCCTTTCCCCTCTCTTTAAATAAATTAAAAAAAATCTTTAAAAATTTTTTGAATATGATGAGTGAAATTACCAACTTGAAAGTCATGAGGATTTTGGTGGTATATTAGAGAGGAACAAAATTGGGGTGGGTTCAGGAAAGAATGTTCGCATGTATCAGTGAAGGGAGGGTGGTAGGTGGAAGATAAGTTGAGATGCAAAGGAATTGGTTTGGAATGCCCAGCTTTGAAAAGTGGATTGGTCAGGACATGTATAAATATTGATAACAATGATTCACTGTAGTGGGTACATTTCATATTCAAGAAGAACAAGAATTAAAATTCCAGGATAGGATCCAAAATGCAAGTAAGAGAATTGACCTTTGAAAGGAAGAAAAAATGTCTTTTCTGTATAACAAAAGACAAAGATAAGTTAAAGGTAGATAAAAATATAATTTGTTTGTTACTATCAAGTTAGAAATTTGAGGAAATTACTATTGTTGGCTATTTAAACCTGTGAATCCTTGAGAAGTGAGGTCATCAGTTGAGAATGAAGAAGTAAAGGAAAAGGTTCAAAGTGGAAAACAGAAGGGAAAGAAAACAATAATTATGTTGGAAAAACAGCCTTTATAAATATAAGAAAATGGGAGTAGTAAAGACAGTTTGATGGTTATTATCATGCTTTTATAATAATACAATGTGCATATTAATTTGCACAGACTGATAAAGAAGTAGTAATGATTAATAAGCATGATCAATGTTTAATCACAGTTATTAACAGAGAAATGCAAATTTAAACAATGATGAAATATTTTAGTTGCACTATTGTAAATCTACATGCATTTCTCATACTCTCTCCCTCCTTACCTATGCATGCATACTAGTATACTATATCAACACACTATAATGAGATCACTTTGCATAACTTATTTGTAGACATATAAATTGGTACAATCCCCCCCCAAATTGGATTGCTTCTTAAAACCTGATCAATGTATATAACCAACTTAAAATGTGATTTGTAAGAAAGACATTCATTTTAAAATTACTTATGTTGGTAAATTACTGGAAACTCTATAGCACAACCATAAGAAAATGAATAAGTACATAATGGAATATTTGTATAGTCTTAACAAATGTAGTCATTAAGTGTATGTATAAGAAAATGCATTAAATTACTTGAGAAACTGGAGGTGATCACACAATCTCAACAAAAAAATAATTAAAAGCCAGATAAAAATTACAAGCTACAGATAAACCAGGAAAGAAATAATATCAATCCATGAACTTTAAAAGGATGTGGCCCAGAAAGTATCACAAGTGACTAGCTTAGGTGAGGCTTTTACCACACTTCATCCAAAAAATTTCTAGAAAGAGTAGGTATATAGCAACAAAATTGCATTTTCATTCTACAAGTTCTACTTAAGGGACAAGTGAACTAAAAAGAAGCAAACATATATTCCTTAAAACACTAAATAGTCTTGTAAAAGATTCAAAATCTACAAAGTGCGTACCCCTAACTTCCCTTATCACTCACGCTAAAAAATGCAGCCAGCTCACTGCCAATGTCAATGTACATTTCTTAACACTGTTCCATGCTTTCTTTGAAGGTGGCTTTCAGAACATTTCACTTTTGAGTATTTACATTGCATAATATTGTGAAGATGTGTGCATTTTGTTTCTGCCATTCATCTTGTAACTTTCCAATTGTAATTCTAAATGCCTAATTATTTCTTGATCTCAATCTTAGTCATAATACTTGAAAGTATTTACAGATTACCAAATTAAATTTCCATGAATTAAGACATAAAATATAATTCTGTCTCCCTACTCTAAAAACTTTTTGATGCCTTCTATTGCCCTTGGAATAAATTTCAAATATTTTCCTGAGGCTTATGATGCCCTGCATGAACTATACTGGTTATTTTTCCAGCTTCCTCTCACTTTTTTCCATGCAGAACAATTCAGCCGAAGAGATCCTTGATTTATCCAACTTCCCAAATTTCATCCTGACAAAGAGTATATGCCAGTCCTTGTGCCCAGAGTCATTTTCCTCATTTATTACCACACATGTATTCATTCCCTCAGATCTTAACAACATGGTCATTCTTTATAGAAATTCTCCCTACCTGCACACTCCATTTCTTGATTTTCATCATAGACCTTCATTTTTTATCCCTTTTGTGCATTGCATCACACTGGAATGGCAATTACACAATGCTTATTTTCTCCAGTATGTCAAAAGCTCCACAAAACCAGGGATATTGATTCAGCTGCATGGGGCTCTATCCCCACTGCATTGCAAAAAGCCTGGCATGCTGTATAAACCTAACAAATACTTTAACTAATGAAGTGTGTGAATAAATCCCACTCTAAGGCTGTCTATTAAGTGGATATTCCTGTACAGTGAGACATTAAATGAGAACATCAAACAAACATACATAGAGACATAATTTAAGAGATTTAACCCAATGCCATTATAGTAAGGACTTAGAGTGCAAAGGAGGGGTGGCATTTTAAGATGTATGTAGTTTAACGTCATATTCTTTTGCTGGCCTTGTAGAATGGTATTTCTCTGCTCTCATGATGTCACCAGTGGAAGAATTCCAATTGTTCTTATTGTTATTGTTAAATTTACAAATATAACTTTAACATTTTATGTATCAATATTGAGCTAGTAATTGGACTAATGTAACTTCTATTTGATATTTTTATGGACCTGCACAACAGTTTAAATTACCCGAATAACAGTTTGATTAAGTATGAACTTTATGACTCTGTATATATGGAGAAATACTTTCTTAAAAATAGCTTCCATGAATTATTCTCCCTTAATAAAAATAATTTTCTGAAATGAAAAGTTATTCCACGATGGTTAGCTCCCCAAATATTAATATTTATAATATTAATCTCATAGGAGCAATGATTGATTTTGGGAATGTAAACTATATGTATGTGTACTTCAAGTACGTACATAGGTGCATTTCAGTGGGGATTCGGTCTTCATCATAAGTGTTAAATTTGTTTTACCAATCTCTTGTCAAAACAATTTTAAATGCCTTATAGTCATACCTTTTTGAAGCTCCAATATTTGAAAGTCTTCTTCTTTAGTTCTTTCATCCTTCTAAAAATAAAATGAGTAATTTTTAAAAGAATCCAAGAGATTTTCTGGTAGTTATGTTTAACTGATAAATTATAATAATATTGTTCATGTTAGCTGTAGAGAAGTTATAACACAGTGCCTTTACCACTCATGCATCTTGCTATCACTTCTGCTTCAGGAAATTAAGATTTCTTGGATCTGATCCTAACAGATTAAGCTAATACTCTCAGCTTTAACTTTTCCTGTCACATCTTCACCTTCTGCATTGGCAAGGTCTGTGATTTGAATAACATATCCATGAAATATTTCAATCATTTTGTAAAACTGGATTGGGTGAAAGCTAAGCCATATCTGTGGCTCTTTCAACAGCCACATGAAAACACCTGTGAAAGCAAAGGCACAAGTGTATGCTCTCCTGTATGTACACCATGTGCCTCTCATTAGGCAATTCTGATTCTATTTGGTTGGGTATGGACCTTGTTATCTAATTATAATCTAATTTTAAAAAATAAAAACTGTTGCATTGGCCATCTCCGGTCTTAATCATGGACACTAATATATAATGTTCATTGAAATTCAATTTGACAGCCTTTTCAAATTCAAAATTGGCTTGCTAGAGACCTCCAAGGTCATGATCCGTCAAAACACTGTCAAATTGCCCTGACACGCCTCCTGAGTGAAAAACTCCTCTTTGATTATTAATGTGCCATAGAAAAATGACATAGCCTTGCATACTGATCTTATAGATCAAGAAAAATTTCACAAGGTAAGCAGTCAAAAATGCTTGGAGTTAAGCCTTGTATATATATATATATATAGGATGAATGCAAAAAAGTGAGTATGATTTGATATGTGAATCTTTATTTTTGAAAATATAATCTGAGTTTCTAAAAGGCAATGCAGATATGCTGGGAGATAATCCATGAGAGTCATCTCCTCAATATGAAATACAGAGTATCTTCATACAAATTCTCATCTTCACAACTGAAAGCAATACTGATTTACACCAAATTAAATTATATAAACTACAGTTCAGTTTATAAAGAAATAATTCTACTCTCTTCTGCTACAGTATATCTCAGATTAACAAAAATGTATTCACATAGTATATATTACACATTAATAGTTATTTTAAATACTGTGGGGAGTATATCACACAAACACATAAATATGTGGTGTGAACATAGTATATGTATTATATATAATATATATGTATATTATAATGCATAAAGTTAAGGGGTATTAGTTTTGTAAAAGATATGTTTATAAAGTCTTTGATAAGTTTTTCATGAAATTAATATTTATGTAAAACTGTTTATCCCTGAATATCTCTTATATGTGTACATGTATGTATATATAAAATACTATTAATATAATTAACCAATTTGAATTAACAAAGGAATGATGAGTCATAAGTAGCTCATGGTTAAACATCAGAACTTCCAAGGATAAAGAGATATTTCCAAAAATTCTAGCAAACAAATAAAAATCATCTGGCATCTGATTTCTCATCAGTAAAGTGATACACCAGAGGACATTGGAAAATGATTTTCAAGTTTTGAAAAGAGATCATTTTGATTCACCAATTTTATACCTTTAATAGTTAACTTTTAAAGAGCTTTGTGTAAAATAAAATACATTTTCTGATAGCAAGAAATGGAACAAGGTTTTCCTCCCATGCATCATTTCTTAGGAAAGCACCTCTAGCAAAAGATAGCATCAAAAAGGCAGAAACTTTGACTGTATTTCATAAGGCAAATGTTGTAATTCAGAATTTCTGTAAAGGAAGTTAAGTAGTTAATCATAATATTTCTAATATTAAGCCCATAAAGCAATTAGCCAAACTTGACTATGAGGAGAATAGGCTCTATAGGAATTTAAAGGATTATATCACATTTTAAGAAATAGGTGCAATGAAAACAGAGAAGGGAGATGGATAACTTTATGATTAAATCAAGTAATAGATAGTTTAAGAATATATATATACATATCTACATTTTATTTATATGTATATGTATACATATATGTATACATATATATGAAAAAGTTTTTATTTTTTCATGAATAGATAATTCCTTTCTGAGTCATGTCTTTTCCAGATTATTGCAATTTGGCTGTATAAGAAACATTTAAAAATGTGATTGTCATTGCCATGTAACATCAGTAGATATTTTGTCTATAAATGAATCAATGGGTACTCAGTGGATATTTGTTGTATGAATGAATTAATCAAAACATGAGGATCTAGAATAATGTTTTCTTATTGGAAATCAAATCTGAATGGTTAATCAGTAGCCAACCTCGGGAAAGAAAGAGCACGAATTGTCTTCCTCTCTGACTTGATACAGGGAGTAGAGAGTGCAGAGAAAGGGAAAGAGGCAAGGTAACTGTTTTTCACTAAGAATTGATAGAATTAGGTATTGATGTAAGTAGAGAAGTATAGATAAAGAGCTGATTTGGGTGATTGGAGATTAAAAAAACTGACTTTTGAATTAATTGTAAGATATAATTTAATAGAGAAACAAATAGTATATGCAAATAGAGATGTCAATGCCATTATTTATTAGTATAATTGTTTTTCCCAGCTTCGAGAACTATTGGAGATTCTTGTAGAGTTTGTTCCTTTGATGTGTTTCTACAGCACCATGGGATTGATGTATTGCTGCCTAGGCATTTCACACAGTGTATTGATTTTGCTCCACTAAATTCTAAGTTTCTTGAGAACAAGAGACTACTTTTATTTTATTTAAAGAGCCTCATGTATTTCCTGACACACAGACTTTCTAATGATATGTGTTAAACTGAATGAACAGATCCAAAAAAATTAAGTTTTTTTGCCTGGAAAATCTTTTCAAATCAGGGTTTAAATTGAGTGATGGGTATCTCATAAGTCATCAACTGTAGCCAAAGCTGATACTAACAGACTGTAAGGAAGTATTCATAATGCAGAGTTTTTAGAAATAAATCAGGCTTCATAAAGTAAATGCATTTGAAATAAAATAGGTTTCAAATTAATCTACTAAATTGTTATTAAAAGTTTAATGGGGAGATTTCTTTATAAAAGAACACTAGAAAATATTAAAATCAAGTAATTTTCTCCCTAATAAAATATCATTAAACCTATGCTTATGTTTCGGAAGGTATAGATAGAACAATCATAAGTTGATATTGTCTTTTTGTTAAGCAGGTCAGCATACACTTTATTTTTAATCATTTTTTAAATTAATATTCAAATACAATTGTCTCCATTTATATTTTCTTGAATAGTTTTGTGAAAAAATAAGATTGCAAGATAAAGCTTGTTTCACCTTAGATTCCTTCCTAACATCAATATGAAGTCCATTTTGCAGAAATATTCTAAAATCTCTTATTTTCCCAAAAATCCCCTTTAACTTTTCAAAATAAATGTTATTGTTCTTATAGCTACATCATTTTTTCATGTTTTCAATATTTACATATTCATAGTACTAACTCTATGATAACCTCATCCATCTTGCTTTCTGTGAAATTAGAAAAATGCTCTCGTCACTTTCATAAACTTCATTATATAAAGCATTATCATACTTTTATTTCTCAAATTATTTTTATGTATTTTCATTATATTGAGATATATTCCAATTGCTGGGCATTTAGAAATAGACTGATGAAGAATTGACAAGCAAAAGATGTAGATTAATTCTGGTTTTAAGGAACTAATTTTGTAAGTGGGTGTGTAGTGAATACTATGCTGTTAATATGATTATTTCTTCCAGAAGAAATTTAATTAATAAATATGATAATCTAAATGAAGAAATTTATGAATATATACCAATGAGTCTACTCATTACGGAACCCTGCCAGTGCTGTTCTGGAACAGCTGTGAGGCTCAACTGCCCCACAAGAAATGTAACCCCCAATCCAAGAGTTTGGTGAGAGAGGAAAGGGGGTGCTTATTTCAAGGCAATACAGATTTAGAATAACAGTAGATTTTTGCCATTGAGTCCCGAACCCTTTAAAAACACCCAAGAATACATAATCCTACCTCCCTTTGCCAGACCAGCCAATTTCAGAACACACCATTCAGAGGTACTATCTTTCAGAAAAGCAGGAATCTGCAGATCAGCATTCTTAGTCCCAGTTCAGTTCCAAGCATCTTTCCCAAATCGGGGTAGCTAGGCAGGTGTCCCGCAGCTCTGTCGGCTCTGCCTCTGTCTTCTCCAGGCAGACTTAAAGGATCTGGGTAGCTGGTCAGGTCCCCGGCATCCCCCCACCCCCGCCCCCTACCACTGCCAGCTCTGGTGACTCACTAGACTTCTGACTTTCAGACCTCCTCTCTCTTACTCCAGACTGTGTGGCTTCTCCCCTTGACTCCTGGCAGACCTCCTCTCTTACACTCCAGACCTCATGGTGAACCCATTTTCTTTCAGCCCACCTGCATTTAAATGTTCAGCCCAGAACTTCCTGCGTGACCTCATATCTGTCCCCTCCTAAGATATGTTAATGTCTGTCATTTTTGCCAATTCCCCTGTATCTTTCACCTCCTTTTTGGGTGCTCTCTTTAGTCAGGGCAAAAGTTCCCAGAGGTGCATGGACTTCAGGGGTGGGCATCTGCTGCTTGCCTCTCATGCAGGCTCTAGGTAAGTGTCCCCTAGCTGCTATGTCACCAGCTCTGAGTGGTTCTCACAGTCACTACACAATTCACCCTCTGCTTCCCCTCAGGAAGACAAGGCTATTAACTTGCTATTGTTATGCAAGGCATCTTAAACTCTGTATCACTAACCCTCCTCCTTCCCCCAGTCAAAAATTGTAGGGATTTTTCTCCTGTTTTCAGGGACTCTGACTCTGCACCCCATTATACACCATCCCTTTCAACTGCTGTATTACTCAGAATGTATAGAACATAATCTGTCTTGTATCATAATGCAAGTGCCTATGATATACATTTAATATGTACAAATCTAGAAGATCCACTGTCCCCCCTCACGGAGATAATTCCACTCCATTCTCTTTCTATGCCAGCCCTCCATATTCTCCAGAATGTAACAGAATTGCATCCAGTACTTAAAAATGGCGAGTTTCCTATACCGCTTTACAAAAACCTCATAAAACTCCACTTTCTAATGAACTTTTACTCAGCTATGTAAAATTAACTTAATAGTATATTAAGCGCTGATATAGTGCTAATATAGTGTATGTAGAAAAAATATTTCTTTTATATAATCTCTTGCAGTAGAAATAAATACAGTGACATGTAGACAAAAATGACAAAAGTATTCTTTAGATATGTTTATTGGTAACATGGTGGGTAACTTTAATATGTTCAAAGTATTATAGAATATATTCCTGGTATTTTTAAGTCCAAACTAAATTTATAAATGTTTATAAGCATCTCAAGGATGAAGTTGCAATTCTTCTATGCTCTATATAGTATTGTGTAATGTTTGTATGATTTTTATTATGATATATTTTGAGCTGTTTGTAATAAATGCAAAGGTACAGCATAATATTTATTATAAGCCACTATTTAAAACAGAATTTTACTAACAGAAGCTTACAAAATAAATCATCAACTCAGATACATCTGATTGCTTGTGGGTATGTTTTATTGTTTAGCTGTAATCAATATGACAATCCAAGTTAGATATTGTAATAGCAATAACTTTGAAAAGTCTTTGAACATTTACTGCTCATCTCTCTTACATGCCATTCAATTCAGAGTGCTTCAAATTTAAAACAATTTGAATAGAATGCAGTCATTGTTTGAAATTGTTAGAGGAGGCAATTGAAAGAATCATTTTCTACTTGATATATCTGGTGGTATTGTATGTCTTTCAATAAGGCCAGGAGTAAATATACTTAGTAAAGAAAACTCCACTAAATTTTATAATATTTACTTTAAAATATACTTATGTTCTATTTGTAAAATAGGCTCTTGTAGGAAAATACACATACATACACACTTTACAATTCTGTAGATAAAGAAAACATAATTTCCAATCTTCCAAAATAATAAAGAGCAAGCAGATTATGAGACAAATGCCATTGGAATTAAAACTAAAAGTTTTGTTCATTTTTTGTTTGTTTTTACAAAAATTACAAAAAATGTACTATACCTGTCAACTTTCAAATGTTTCCTGAGACTTACTATGTGACTTTTCCTTTCCAAGGTCTTTTTAATAGAAACTATATTGTTAATTGTAGCAACTTGGAAACCCTATACCTTTCATAAAATTTCCATGAAAGGCAATACTGACCTAAAAATGAGCTCAAAGCCAATGTTGGGGATGTCAAAGTTTGAAAAGATTTTGGTTTAAATGTTCAAGAGATTTGTCGAGAGGGTTTCTAATGAATATCATGAAACAAAAGATCCAAGGAAAATACTTATTTTCCTTACTCCTCATATTCATTTAATCAATATTTCTTATTAGTCCTGCTCTTTGCAGGGTAACAGGGAAAAGTAGCTGAGAAAAACAGAAGAGGCAAACAGATAGAAATTCAAGACCTCGGGGACAGTAAAGGATGAACAAACCAAGGCTGTTGAAACAAGCAGCTTATCAGCCCAAAATTATGTGTGTGTAGTGCATATGTGTGTGTGTGTATATGACATTTTTGACATGAGAGTTATTAGTCAAAATAGGAAAATAAAGGAACATTTTGTCTTTCTTTTTTTACATCTTCTCCTATGTCCCCAATCCACTCTCACCAGTACCCACTTCACCCCTTTCAAAAACAAGCAAACAAACAACAACAACAAAACCCAGCACCTCTCCAAGCTGATCTTGGAATGATTTTTTAGTGAGACCCAATATTCAATTTATGTTAATCTATTCCTTGTTTTAAAAACATAATTTTAATGGGAGGCTCACATTTTTATAGATGTTATACACATTCTCAGGAGTATAAAATGAAGTTGGATATAATTTTTGCACATGACAAGATAGATTAGAAAAAATTTAAAAACATATTTCGTGCCTTCCAATCATTACAATATAACAGCAAAGACATTTGTCCGTGGTAATTAATGCATGGTCAGGCATTAGACACTGTCACAGACTGGGCTTCTCAGGAAGCAATGTTTAGACCTGCACACATGAAAGGCATTTAGTGGGAAACTTCTCTGTGTAATCACACCTATAGGGAGTCAAGGAAGCAATGGGGAAAGTGGGTATGTTAGAGTTCTCCAACTTGGAGACCCAGGAGAGCCAATGGTTTAGTTTCAACTCAAGCTGAAGATTTTCAGTAAAGAGAGATGGAGCTGCTTTCTATTTTTAGTGGGTGACTTAAACAGCTGTGTATAAAGTAGACCGGGATTGTAGGACCAAGGTAAGAGGAGATAAAGATTTGGGAAACGATTGCCATAGTCAGAGTAAGAGATGATGGGGTTTTATTGCTTTGGTCACAGAAGATTGTAAAACACATTCCAGATGTATCTGAAGGGAAAGCCACCAGCCATTATTGGTGGATCAATGGAGTAATGAGAGACAGGGGTCAAAAATTAGTTTGAAGACCTGAGCAACCAGAAGAATGAAATTGATATTTACCAAATATGAAAAGACTATGTCAAAGTATGTCAAGAGAAAGAACATTGTGGGGGTCTCTGCCCCCAGAGCTGCCATGGATGAGAATAAGTCTACCAAGACAGGATCTGCTTGGGGAGGAAAGGTAGCCAATCTCTCAAAGGAGAAAGGCCAAGAGCCTTTTCCTCAATGGGCTTTTATTGGGTTCTTTGCACAGGTAAAGCTCATTAATCATTGTCAGACAGTAAGGATCAAACAATGGATAACATACAAAGAACTCTGAGGGCCTATTTTGAGTCAGGGTCAGATAGCTAAAGAGCCATAAAACTTTGAGGAACAAACTTACTTCCTGCTTTGACTCTTATTTAATTGAGAACATTCTATACAAAACAAGTTTCACAGGATTTTACATATTCTTTCTTAGGCCTGATTGCCTGGGGAACCTGCCCTTTCCAGCACAGGACTGCACCACCCTCTGTAATTGTTTCAGGCTTAAGTCAGGCAGGGGAAGTAAAGCAGCCAAGAGGTTAGGAGACTTCTTGCAGGCAGAATGAGGACTCAGGCTATGTCAAAGCTGAGGGGCGAGGGTCCATCACCCCCTTTCTCCATAGCCCCCCAAGTCCTTCCGTGAGGGCCTCCATGTGATCGTGCCTGTCTTAGGTCGTTTCCCCCTTGGGGAATCTTACTCATCATTGGCTAACCGACCAAGCATTGGGGGCCAGGCAGGGTAAAGAAAAAGGAGCAGAAGCAGCACCCCTGCCAGGGAGATAAACTTTGTCTCCTTGGTGGCTTCTGGTTCAAAAGTTGCTCCGTCAGCCTTAGCCATGGCAGGATTACAGCTTCTGAAACCAAGCAGGGCGGTTCCCAACAGAACATAATTTGCATTTAGAAAGGGTAGAAATAAAAAGTTCTTTTTAGCACAATTTAAGTTTGAGATCATTATTACACATCTGTGTAGAGACAGAGTCATAGTTGTACAGAAATTCTGGATTTCAGAGATATCAGGATTGAGTTATACATTTGGGAAGAGATCAGAATACAATGAAGTTTAAGGCCATTTGCTACATGAAGTCACCTCGAGAGTGAATGTAAGTATAGATGAGAAGCCAGCCAAGACCTGAGTGCAGTTTAGTGACCTGAAATCTGAAGGAGTGATTCTGATCCAAAGGCACTTGCTGTAGAAGCAGAACTGAGAGAGAATGACGTCTTAGAAGCCAACACGAACATGTGTCAGGAAGCCTGAGTTGTCTGCACTGCAAATGCTGCTCAGCTGAGTAAGATGAGGGAAAAGAACTGGTCTTCAGATTTGGCAATATGAAGACTGTTGATGTTTCTGGAAAGCTGAGATGTAGAATTTTTTAGTATCAGAATGTGTGTTTGTTAAGAAAAGGAACAAAGGGAAATGGATATGACCGGTATTGACAGTTCTCTGGGGAAAAAGTGGGATTGTAGCTTTGGCTGGAATGTCAAAGACAAAACTACCTGCTTATGTAGAACCTCAGGTGGGAGATACATTTGTAAATAGTCACATATTAACTATGATTAGAATGCAATATGTAGAATAATAGAGAATTGTGGAGTTAGCTCTATGGAAGCACATATTTGTAAACCTCAGAGAAAAAAACAACTAATTAAATAGTTTGCTATTTGATAATGCTGACAAATTTATATAGGGCTCTTGGTACTTGATCTGATATTTTAAAAAATGAAAAGTAAATTTTCAAATTTTTCCTAATATTTTTATCCAAATTTATCTTCTGAATGTGTTGCAGAATGGCTTAAATTCTCAATGGCTTCTATATAAACTGAATAATCACTTCTATAAGGTCTTTACATTAAATCCATATGCTGGAGGAAATGCTGACGGAAAAGTTACTTCTCTTGTAACCCTTCAAAAGAAGTCCTTGAGAAAATTCATTGGGATAGTTTCACTTCTCTGGCAAAAGAGTTAATTTAATCATCAACTTTAATGTGATGTAGTACAATACAGAAGCTAGTGGATTATGCCAGGTTCCTGAATGTATTCAAAGATTTGTGTAAAAATTTTAATTATTTTCAATTAATTTATAATTCAAATGTAATTGTATTCAAATTACAATTTCTTTTTGTAGTCAGGTGGGAGAGTCTAAGTAATGCTGATTTTAGAGAATTAAAAAAAGTTTAGAATTTCATCAGGAACTAGAAGAATAAACAGATTGAAGATGAACAGAAAACACATTGAAGTAAGAATAATATAGGAGGCTTTGTTAACATTGACAAGATATTTGTCAATGTTAGTTAAACAAAATACAACGTGATTAAAACTATTATCAGTGGTCCACGTATTGATAAGCACAATAAGAGAAAATTTATATGTCTCTGGAATAATATGATTACAAGTGATACTGTGACATAATGAGATAGAGGAAGATTATTAAATAAGCAGTGCTTCTAGGACACTTATCTATTATATCTAAATCTATATTTACTTACCTGTATGTACCCCAAAGTAAATTCTAGATTGAACATTCTAGAAATAGGTCTACACATCTCTTTAGGCACATACAACAGTATTAAGCATTAAAGATAAAGAAGAAACATTTTCTTTCTATATAAGAAAGTTTTTTTCCTCCTATTTGGCAGTGCATCTGTATCAGCTAAGATTGTTTTATTGTTATTTGTTTGCTTTGTGTTTTGATTCCTGAGCTCTGAGACTTTTGCATCAGATTCCTTCATGATAGGGAATATTTTTTAATCTGGATTTAAATTTTTTAATTAATATTACTCCCCACTGTAGCTTTGGGTCAGATGAAATGGACTAGGTTAGCACTGTCCAATATAAATACCGAGTGAGGTAAAAGTAGGTTTACAGTTGTAAGTACACAGAAGCACAGTTTATTCTTATAAAAGTATTTATTAAATATTATATTAGTTCCCATACAAACAACTGTAAGCTTACTTTTCCCCACCTTGCATAATGTGAAAAAGTATATAACTTTGAATTTTCAGTAGTTAATTTAAAAACAAAGAAAGAGGTGAGGCTAATTGATTAGGTGATACCCTTGGTATCAGTGAGAGGTTTGTTCCAGGAGCACATAACCCTCTCCTTTACCAAAACCCATGGATGCTCAAGTCCTTTATATAAAACGGCATAGAACCATTAAACAGTTGTTTCTTCAAATCAGCAGATTCTCAGTCATGGATTGAAATACTGTTTGTTGAATTCATGGATGAAAAACCCAGGGATACAGAGGTCGGACTGTTTGTTTATTTTTAAAAATCTTCACACAAGTAGACCCACATGGTTCAAACTCATATTGTCAATGGGTCAGCACTAATATTTTAGCCAAAATGATTCTAAATGGTTATTTTACATGTAATCTACATGACTATCATATATGATATATTTTAAATCACATTCTTTGTACTGTCTTTATAAGCTACTCTGCAGTCCAGACTCAGAGTGCACTTCAGTTCAGAGCAAGCCCTGCGGTGGCTGCTGTGCTGGACGCACAGGACTGTACTGCGCCATTTAGAATGCCATCTGATGTTGTTTTTGCCTGTCACCTGTCCAATCCTGGGGCAGATTTTATGCACCCGAGAGTAGTTGCTGACTTTCAGTCTGCTTAGCTTTATACTTTCCAGGATGGAGTAGTGACTTCCAGGTCCTTACATGTAGGATAGAAACACAGAAGTCCACTATAATTTGATCTTACACACCAAAGCCATGGAAGTAAGGAGCAAAAATTTGACCAAGACTGAAATAATAACCAGAGGCAAAAGAAACTAAGTGAAATAATAATGGATTTAACTTACATAACACAGATTACCACAGCAGCATGAATATTTGTTGATAACAGAAGCAGAATTGATTAACTAAAGTATGGCTAAATCAATAATGTTAAGCCAAGTTGAGATATTTACAAATATTGCCAGTTTTGCTAATTTTTCATATTGTCCAAGAAAACATTTCATTTAGTCCCATTTCCCAAGTCATTTATTTGAAATTCCATGTTTATGAGATGCCAATCATAATTTACAAGCAATAATTACAGGCCTCCTGGCTCAGCAAGTGAGTCTTCTAATGAACTCAAGCCATTCCATGAGCAGCAAATTCTAAATTATAATCACAACATACCTTGCTACTGTGTGCATGAAATCTTAAAGTTATAATAGATTTGTTAAAATTGTTACATAGTTCAGAGTGATCACTGGATTTTGAACAATTTTCCAGCCTCTAAAGGCATTGTCTAATTAACATTTTTTTAATCAAGAAAGTCTTTGGTTTTCAATTAACATGATTCATTCCTTTAATTGAATTGTGAGATGAACTTTAGCAATTTCTGAAACGGAACTTCAGTCACTAAGATCATAAGCCTGATTGGGGCTGTCTCAGTGGATCAGCATATCTTTTCCACCCAGCACAAATGTAATTGTTTTTTAAATAAGATCAGCATGCTTCCTTAGAAATGTTTTAAATAAATAAACAAAAGGTGGTTTGTAAATATTTTCCAAACCATATGACAGTGGATAATAAATATTAAATATTTTTGTATTTCCATTAGTTTGAAGATATTACCAAGTAACCTGACATTTTTGTAAGAATCTATTCCAGAGATTTCTCAAATAAAAGTCATTCATGTCATTTGGATTAGAATATTAAGTTCACAGCCCAATGTAATAAAATGAAGCTCATAAATATGTTTTTTATTTTATAAATGTGTTAGAATATTGATGTTTTATAGCATCAAATCTAAGAAGTGAAATCACATCTTAGCATGCTTACTCTTTCCATTTGACATAACCAGTATCAAGCCAAACGTTTTCATATTACTGACAAAATAAAAATACCCCAATATTTCCATTGTCATCTTTTCTCAATTATAAATTTATGAAAGGGTACTAGATTTAATATTCTTTACTTATCAATATTTGTATTGTATTAATTTAAAAAAATCAAATGTTATCACTGTATTTTTTATCTTTATTATAATATATGATGCCAGTTTGTCTTTAAAATTGATAATATAAAGTTTATTATATCATTACATTTAAATGAAAATATGTACCAGTTAAGGAAATATTGTTTTTGATAGTAGTATAGTTAAGAAGATATGGTCAAAGGAGGGGAGGGGGGAAAAATATGTAGGAAGCTGCCTTTTCAGATCAGGAATAACTAAAGATTGGAAAATCTGAATCATAATATTAAGAGGACAGTAGCATTTTGAACAAAAGTTTATCTTTTCTCAATCCTTCATTTTCTCCTGTGTATTAAACTTTTATTAATAAGTCTTCTTGTTCAGCTCAAAAACTCAAATCCTCATATTGCCATGTGATTGATAGTGATTTAAATTAATAATATGCATTTTACATCGCTTTTCATCCCCATTTCTTAAAGCATTATACAATTTTTCATTAAGTGACAATTCATATAATAAGGTATTGTAAGCTTCTCATTTATATGAAGATGGCTTGGAACATTATTCTTATCACCATGTATTATGGTTATATCCCAAGTCTGAAAATGGAATTGCTACCTGCCACTGCAAAAGCATAGACTACACTAAATGCATACTTATGTTCTGTCAGAATGTTTTCACAAAATAACTATCTTTTATAAAAATTGAACATTTCCTTGATATTACTTTTTTAAAAGTTTCTAAGACATACAATCGAAAGGCTCATTTTGGAAATTCAGGGAGTTATTGAAATAAAAGGGGGATGGTAACTGTTTATATTGCTTGCATACAAATGAATATTCTGGATCTGTCATATTTTTAAAAATTCTATAATAATGATTTTTAATATCCATGATTCATATCTTTTAAGCAAGTACTCCTAAATGAGGGTGCATGGTCGAATTTCAATGCACATCGACATAGTCAAGAAATTGGCCTTAAAAATGAATTCACTCTCCCGGTGCCGATGAAACCTACTGCAGTCTGAGAAATGTGGGCTCTGGCAACTTGATAAATCAATACATTAACGTTGACCTTTGCTAATGGCTTGATCCAGGCTTTCATCTGGAAATGTTCACCTGCAGGTGGTAGATAACCCTCACTAAAATACAAAATTAAGAGATTTTCTTTTATGATATAATAAAAGTTTGACTTAGCTGGCATTGTCCACTGAATCCATATACAGCATTTCACATTTCACATCAGGTCTTGTCAAGTAAAAAAAGTAAAGTATAGAAAGAAATAAGGTATAAATACTTACTTCAGAAATATAATATTGCAACTGGAATGGAGATCAAGTTGATGAAATTCCTTAGGAAAAAAAAAAAACATGCCAATCTTCAAACAGCAACGTGAGGATGCACTTCAGAAATGCATATGGAGGCTGGACAACCTGGAATCAAGATTTTGAAGAGTGCTTCTACCTTAGATATCAGCAGTAAGAATGGAGGTTGATTTAGAAACAGTCGTTTTCGTAAACAGAGTCTATGAACTGGGCATCAAGGCAGACAGGATGATTGTGGAAGGGAAAAAAAACAACCCAGGAGTGTAGAGGTTTCCATTCACCCAAGCAAAACCCAATGGCTGCAGCATGAAATCATAGACTGAGTTGCTTTTCAATGGGTATAAAGTTTCAGTTATACAGATGGAGAACTTCCAGAGACCTGTTACACAACATTGTACAATAGTAAATAATACTTTGTACACGTAAGCAACTGTTAAAGCATAGATCTTATGTTAAATGTTTTTATTACAGTTAAAAAAAGTTTATATGGAGTTCAGCTACTAAAAACATTGCCTAATGCCCATTGGAAGCCTTTTTTTACTCTGAATTATAGATAGAACCATTAGCAGAGAGCTGATAAAATTGATGATGATGATGATGGTATTTATTGACTGCTTAACACACAAATGCTTTATATAGATATGTTTATCCATATGTTTATAAAATGTGGATATGTTTATATTTATATATGTATTTAACCTTCATGGCAATCTAATAAGAAATTATATGTGTTCATTTTATAAATCAGCACACTGAGTCATCGAAATCTAAATTGAACAGCTGTAAGTTGTTGAGCTCACATTTAAACTCAAAAAGACAGTCTGAACTAGTGTTTTTACTCATAACCACTAGGCTATACAGTTAAAGCAATCCAGGATGCTTGGGAATGCTGGTATTAAGGTTGACAGAAATTCCTTCTCTATCACTCATTCTGTCTTCCCAGTCCCCATCATTTTATTGTTGAATTTTCTTGGATTTTATTCCTTTGATCTTTGACTAGTAAAGTTTTTGATAAGAAATGTATTTTTTATCCAATTTTACCTAGGTAATGTATCATTTTCCACAGTATTGTTTTCTTATGTGATTTTCTCTGGAGAGAAAGGTGAGGGTAATTGTGAAAATAGGCACAGAGGCTGCTTGGTTTTGATAGCATCTGCTTGTGATGTGGGTGAAGGTACAGGTGTTCATTTTGCAGCAATGCATTGAGTTCCTCATAGTTATAGTACAGTGTTCTGCATACATGTTAATGCAATGTAAACATTTCAAAATAGTGAAAAAGTATTTTATGCATATTCCAAAATATTTTACAAATATATAGCTATGTATACATACCCTTTTCCTTACATGAAAACATAGTATTTTGCATCATGTACAGAATCTTCTTTATACAATTGCATCTTTAAAAATTTTTTTATATTAGTTTATAATTAGATACCAAGATCACCCTGTTTATTTGTTTATATTTTATGTTTTGATAAAAAGTGCATACATATCTTTAAATTTAAGAAAATATTTTGAATTAAAAAGTTTAATATGTCAATTGGATTATTGATTCTGCATTAAAATGCATTATGCATTGTGTTCTGATTAGTCATTCCTTTATCAATATACCAAAATTTATTTGTCAATATAGTCTTATATATATTAATCTAAAATGTAAATTTCCAAAATTAAATTTTTCATAAAAATAAGCATTACAAATTTTGGTAGTGTGAAATTCTTCTTCTTAATTGATTAAAAACATTAATTTCCATTAGTCATATAAAGGGGTGACTAAATAATTAGCAAAGTATATTTTTAACCTAAGAGGCAAAAATTGGTGTATTGCAGTTTAAATACATAATCATTTTTTTAAGGCAGACATTAAATATACATTAACAAATGTAAATAACATTTTTCAGTAAATAGACTGACGCTTTTGACATTATTTTTCTATGTTTGTTCTTGTTCCTCTTATTCCTTTTGTATGTAATGTTGAAAACATAAGATCAGAAGCCAACACGAGGGATGCTGTGTTTTTAACACTGATACATTTTCAGTGACACAAGCTTAATATGAATGCCAGATGTTCCATTAAGGGCTTAATACTATAATTCTTTTCATGATGCCTTTCTATTCATTCTACACTATATGAAAAGATTATGGTGCATATTCATGCAGAACAAAATACCAAACTGTAATCAACACAAAGGAATTCTTAATTCAACACTGGCACTTCTTTGAAGTAAGTGTTGCCATTGTACATCCTTAGATACATAAACGAACTGAATTACTTGGTACTTACTTATACCTAAATATACAGTTATTCTTAATATGCCCAATGTATAAATCACTTCTATTATAAATACTAGTGCCAATAATAATAAAAACAATAACAAAAACAGCATCAGTTATAGGTGTTTTAAGTCATTTACAATAGTTATTAAGAAATAGATAAAATAGAAGATGATGCTATTTAATAGCAATATTAAGGGAGATATACTGCAGTATTTAGAGAGTTATATAAAAAGGATAGCTTACTAACAAATATTTTAAAGATAAATATTAAGACAATTTAATACTGTTTAAGTGGAAGATCAAATAATACTTGTTTTGCATTCATATACCAAAACATTAACTCTACTTGTTATTGGGGTTATACTTTATAATATTAAGTACTAACTAGAGTGCAATAAAGTTTTATCAAGAAAAATTTCATCTTGCTAATTATCATACAATTAAACAAATTTTTGAAATCTTTATTCACAAATGCAGTTATAAAAATAATAAAACAGCAGGGATCAGAGAGGCATGTGTTTCGGTCTTCTTTAGCTGCACTAGTTGACAAAAATTCTCTTAGTAATATCCAGGTCTTCGTGCAAATCAAGCTGCTAATTACACTGTAGCTCGTAGTCACATATAATGGCAGTTAAGTATAAAAATGGAATTTAATAATAAAGTCTTATGTATTTATAAGTACATTCATTAGGAAGTTTATCCCTTTTTATTTCTACCTTTCCTTGAGACTAATTAGTCATCTTTAAATTTCTATCATATTTTAATAATAACTAAGATAGTATACACTATCATTATTTAAAATTTAAAAGTTTAAATCATTATCCAAAATTTTAACGTCTACCCTAACATAAATACTTAATCCTGGTTGCATTTAATTGAAAACGTAATATGTGTTACTAGTGTGCTTCTCACTCCACAGATGAAATTATACTTCCCATAAAAAAGAAGGTATTATATACGGTAGCATCTAAACAAAGTACCCGTTAAAATAAACAATATACTTCATGCTTGTGTTTTTTTCCATATATTATTTCATTTGTTTAGAATCACTACTCAATGCCCCACCACAGGGAACTCTAATCCAATTCTTTTAAGTTTCAACATCAATTCCATGTTTTCCAGCACGCATCATCAAACATCGTGGTACTATCCCCCATGATTTCCAAAGCTCTTGATCATGACTGTTACTTGATCACATCTCTATCGTGGCACCTACTGCCCTGTATTCTGATTTATCTCTGTTCTTTCTAGTCAAAAATACGACTCCTTGAAAGCAGAAAAGCAGAACGGCACCTCACTCACTTGTGTGCTGCTTCCTCCAGCATGGTGCTGCGTTCTCTGTGGTCTTTACCGAGTGACTAAAACACTCACAGAATGATATAGATGGAAATCGTGTAAGGAGGATTTTCACCGAATATTTTATACATCAGCTACTTAGTATTATGTCACCCCACAAAAACGAGGGCACATTTTTTATTGAGAGAACAGGTACATTTGCTACTACTGATTTATTCTGTAGTTTCATAAACCTTAGCAGCCATATATATATAATTTATTTTTATGCACCCTGTCCTTTAAAAATGTCACATCATGAGTAAGTGGTGAAGGGGTTAGTTTTTCATGTTGGCATTTTTTCAACTTTATAGCTACACTATAGGTATAAATGTTAAACAGTAAATTGCTCATATTTTAAGTAAATACTATTCTGAATTTTGACATCCATATGCATCCAAAACACCATACACCACCACAATCAAAATAATGATTATATCCATCACTCCAGAAAGTTCCCTGTGGACCCTTTATAATCTGTTTCCACTTCTTGTCCGATTGCCTTAAGTTGAGGCAATTACTGATCTTTTTGTCATTATATATGTGTTCATTATTTAGATATTTTTATATATGGATTAATAAAAGATGCATTTTTGTCTGAGATTTTTAACTGAAAATAATTGTTTTATTAATGTACCTATTATTTTTTTATTTTTAGTGACATTCATTTTATGTGTATATCACAGTTTATCCATTTACTTATTGATGGACATTTTTGTTTCAATTTTTGATTATTATACCTAAAATTATATGAAATTTTATGTATAAATATTTGTTTCTTGTGTTTTCCTTTTGTATACTTTTAGATGAATTACCTGTCCAAATACCCCTCTTTTTATTTTATAGAAGGATATTAATTGTTGGCTTAATTTATTTATTAGAGATAGGCCTATTCAGATCATCTATTTTATCTTGTATATTTGCTTTTTTGTGTGTCTTTCAAGGAATTGTTGATAGCTTTTCTTTATTGCCCTTTAATGTCCATGGACTAAATATTGAAAACATCCTTTTTATTTCTGATATTGTTAATTTATATCTGCTCTGTTATTTTAACTGTGAGCATTGCTAGAGGTTTATCAATATTTTTTAGAAAGTATTTGCTTTTTTTTTCTCCATGGTTTTCTTGTTTTCAATTACATTAATTTCTACTCTAATTTTTATCATGTATTTGCTTCTGTTTATTTTAGACTTAAATTTCTCTTGTTTTTTTTCTATTGTGGGAGTTGGTTTATTAATTCATATCTTTCATCTTTTCTAACATATGCATATAATGATAAAAATTTTCCTCTAAGCACTGTTCTCTCTGCACTCTACCAATTTTAATGTTATGCTTTCTTTTTAATTTAGTTCACGATTTTGTTTAATTACTTTTGAACATCTTTGATTCATGAATTATTTAAAAGTGTGATATTCAAGCTTCAAATATTTGGGAATATTTCAGCTTCATTTAGGCATTTCTAGTTTATTTCACAGGAGTCTGAGAATGTACTTTGTAAGGGTTTTATTATTTTAATTTTGGTAAAATTTTGATAAGGTATGTTTTATGATTCAGAATGCATTTTATCTTGGTTAATATTCAATTAGACCTAAGGAAGGACATGTATAACATTATTGTTCAATGGAGTGTTCAAAAATATAATATAGATCTAGTTCATAGAGTACTTTGTAGAAAACTAAGGTCTTTCTGATTTTACCTTTTTATCTCTAAATCAATGAACAATGAGTCTTAAAGTTTCCAAATACCACAGTGGATTTGTACATTATTTGTTACAGGTCTTTCCATTTTTGGCTCACCTATTTTATTTTATTTATGCTTATACTGAACAATTTAATCAATTTGACATGTGAATGAATTTACAAACTTTCACTAAGATCAAGAGCATGAACACATCCATCACCTTCCAAAATTTCCTTATGATCTTTTATAATCGCATTTTTTCCTGCTGATTTTCTCTCCTTTGTTTTCTTTTCTTTTTCTTTTCTCTTTTTTCTCCCTTCTTTCCTCCCTCCCTTCCTCCCTCCCTCCCTGCCTCCCTCCCTCCCTCTCTCCCTTGGCTCCTTCCCCCTTCCTTCCTTCCTTCCTTCCTTCCTTCCTTCCTTCCTTCCTTCCTTCCTTCCTTCCTTCATCTACATTCAACATGATTTTGTATTATTTTCAGGTGTAAAGTGCAACAGATAGACATTCATATGGGCTACAAAATGTTTCCCCTGATAATTCAAGTGCCCACCTGGCACCATAGAGAATGATTACAATGTTGTTTTTTTAAAACCTACTTTAATTTTATTTTTATTGATATTCAAGTACAGATGTCTCCATTTTTCCCCACAACTCCCCCACCCCACCAATCCTCACCTCCCACCCTCAATCCTACCCCCTTTGGCTTCGTCCATGACTCCTTTATATGTGTTCCTTGATAACCCTCCCCCTTGTTTCCCCCATTATCCTTCTACCCCATCCCCTCTGGACACTGTCAGTTTGTTTTTCACTTCAGTGTCTCTGGTTATATTTTGCTTGCTTGTTTTGTTGATTAGGTTCACTTATAGGTGAGATCATATGGTATTTGTCTTTCACTGCCTGTCTTATTTCACTTAGCATAATGCTCTCCTGATCCATCCAAACTGTTGTGAAGGGTAGGAGCTCCTTCTTTCTTTCCACTGCATAGTATTCATGTGTAAATGTACCATAGTCTTTTGATCCACTCATTTGCTGGTGGGCACTTAAGTTGCTTCCAACACTTGGCTAATATAAATTATGCTGCTATGAACATTGGGGTGCATAGGTCTTTTCTAATTGGTTTTTCAGGATTCTTAGGGCATAATCCCATTGTTAAGTACAGGATCTGGCACAAACAATGCCCTTTTCTTTACTACAAACTCATAACCATGTATTTATAACATAACAATATCACACTCAAGCATACCATATAACATTTTAGGTGAAATAGTCAAAATGAAACTATAAATTATTATCCTCATATTATCATTATTACCCTAACAACCAGCAGGCCTTACTTCTGCTGGACCCTGTGTATTCCCTACACTTTCCTTTATATTCCCATGCATGAGATTAAGAAGTACTACTTGGTACTCCACCCCCTGGCACCCTACTCCTTGACATTCCACCCTCTGGACTCCATCAGCTTGTTCTCTGTATTTATACGTATGTTTCAGTTTTGTTTATTTATTTAATTAATTAGACTAAACAAATAAATAACAAATGGTATTTGCCTTTCTCTAACTGGCTTATTTCACTTAGCATAATACCCTCTAAGTCCATTCATGCTGTTGCAAATGGTAAGATTCCATTGTTTTTTATGGCAGAGATATGCCATCCTATAGATGTACCACTACTTTTTTATCTACCTATCTTTTTTTTTATTATTGTTCAGTTATATCCGCCTTTTCCCCCATTGCTTTTGATGGGTATTTGGGTTGCTCCCCTACCATGGTGATTGTAAATAATGCTACAGTGAACATAGAACTGCATATATTCTTTTGAAATAGTGTTTTGTGTTTCTTTGGACATATATATATATATATATATATATATATATATATATATTCAAAAGTGGCATCACTAGGTCCTCAGGCAGATTCATTTTTAACTTTTTGAAGAAACTCCCCACTGTCTTCTGTAGTGATTACAGGAATCTGCATTCCTACCAAGGGAGAAAGAGGATTCCCTTTTCTTTACACCCTGGCCAACACATGTTGTATGTCGATTTATTGATGATAGATTTTCTGACAGGTGTGAGGTGGTATCTAATTGTCATTTTAATTTGCATCACTCTAATGGCTAGTGATGTTGAGCATCTTTTCATATGCCTATTGACCACCTGTTTGTTCTATGTTGTCTTTGGAGATTGTGTTTATTCAGGTCTCCTGCCCACGTTTTAATGGGGTGTTTGTTTTTTGGTATTGAATTGTCTGAGTTCTTTATAAATTATGGATATTAACCCTTTATCAGATGTATCATTAGTGAATTATCTTCTTCCATTTAGTAGGTTGTCTTTTTGTTTTGTTGATGGTTTCCCTTGTTGTGCAAAAACATTTTTAGTTTGAGTTTATTTTTTTGTTTGTTTTCCTTGCCTAAACAGATATGTCTGAAGAAATAGTGCTAAGAGAAATGTCCAATGTTTTATTGCTTGTTTTCTTCTAGGGGGTGTTTTATGGTTTCAGGTCTTACACTTAAGTCTCAACTATTATCAATGCTCAGTTTTTAGGTGCATCTATGTTAATGATTATTTAAAATTCTTGAAGACTTTACCATGTATCATTATGTATTTTCCTTCTTTATACCTGATAACTTTCCTTGTTTTAAAGTCTTCTTTCTCTGTAGTTAATATAGATATTCTAGTTTTCTCTTATTAATGTTAGCCTGGCATATTTTTCCATATATTTACTTTTAACCTGTCAGAATTTTTATATTTATAGTTTATTTCTTATAAATAAAATATAATTGCATCTTGTTTATTTACCCATTTTGACAACTTCTGTCTTAATTGGTATATTCAGATCATTAAAGTATAAAGTAATTAGGATATGTTGGATGAATATCTTCCATTTTGGTAAATGTTTTCTATTTATTGGACTTCTCTTACTTTTTTATCTTTTCCTGTTTTTTGCCTTTTTTTGGTTTTGATTGTGAATTTTATATGATTCTAATTGATGCCCCCTGTTAACATATGGAATATTCTTCTTTTTAACTTTTTTCAATAGTTAAAAATTTTCCATTTACATTTACAACTGACCTAAGTCTACCTTCAAGTAACATTATACCACTTCACGGGTAGTGCAGGTCCACGATAAAAAAAAGCATTCCCAATTTCTCCTTTCCATCCCCAGTGCCATTGCTATCATTCATTTCACTTATCAATATATTCTAATCACCCAATGCAGTTTTACTATTATTAGTTTAAATAATTACCTCTTAGATCAGTAAAAATAATAAAAGGTTTTATTTTACCTTAAGTTATTCCTTTTTTATGTTTTTTTTTTCTTTTTAGATAGATTCTTGTTATGGCCTGTATTATTTTCCTCTGAAGAGCTACATAATCGAGGGACTCGGGCGGCCAGCTCAGGGGCACTGTCCCCGAAAATCATTACTCTATTGAGAAATACTTGACTTTTGCCAGCTTTTGATTATTTGACATTGTGTTTAATAAAATGTTTTTTTTAAGATTTATTTATTTATTTATTTTTAGAGAGGGAAGGGAGGGAGAAAGAGAGAGAGAGAGAAACATCAACGTGCAGTTGCTGTGGATCGTGGCCTGCAACCCAGGCATGTGCCCTGACCGGGAATCGAACCTGCGATGCTTTGGTTCACAGCCCGCGCTCAATCCACTGAGCTATGCCAGCCACGGCAATAAAACATTTTTAAAGAAAACAAAGTAGCATGCTAGAAAAATCTAAGCATGTCATTTTTCTATCTAAAGTGTTTCCAGTACTCTGCTGTTCTTAGAGTATACTCCATGTTTGACCCAATTTACCAGGGCAGGCTTATTATAGCTCCTCTTTTCACCATAACCAGACTTTGCTGCCATTTTTTCACAGGGAACACTCATGACCCTTATATATGACCTTGACAGATACTGTCCTATCTGCCTGGAAAGCACTCACTCATTGAATTTTTTACTGATTACTCTTTCTATTCCTTTAACTTTGAATCTATATGTTTCTAACAGTGATAACCTGTCTTTGACCACTCAGCTAGGACAAGCCTCTTGTCCTAAAATTGTATAACAACCAATACTTTAATTTTTAAGTGTATATAAGAATTACAATTACTTGTTAGTTTTTCTAATTATGGTCTTTTGTTGCTGTATTCTGGGTCTATAGTTTCTTTTATTATTGTATCTCTGGTGTCTTTTTTTTTTATATCTAATGCTGTCCTACCTTTCTAAAAACTTAGACAATGTTTTTATTGCTTTCTACCTTCAATGGAGGTATTTAGTTCTTTTCTTTCTAGGTTGTATATCATGTAATTTTAAATTTATTTTCACAATTTTATAATACTTTATATTTCTTTTTACAAATGCTTGTAGATAAGCACAAGAAAATAAAGAAGACCCAATTTACATAGTTTGGGTCATTGTATTGAAATGTCGCATTTCTTTTGCATCTGTGTTCTGATCAAGTCAGTACCTGCTGTTTATCCTTGAAAATCTTACACATACGCAAATATATATGAAAGATTTGAGTTTTCTAATAATATTTGCCCCAAACACTGCTTTTTTTACATAACTAATGAATGTTATTTGCAGAAATAAACTTCTAACCAATAAATTAAGTATAGTAGTATTGTAAGAAGTGGAGAAAACACTCAAAAGGGAGAGCAGTGTGACAGCGAGGCTTGGCTCCAGAGAGCACTGCGCTGTGGAGGTGGGAACAGTCCAGGAGAGGTGAGGGTATGCCCGGTTAAAAGCTGATATGTTTTCACCATCTGCTCTCTCAGGTTTCCATTGCCCCTGAGGCAAAAGGAAGTAGTGCAAAGTCACACTTAGTTCCTTGGCAAAGTCATTTGAGAAAAAAAAAAAATACAGGTATTTTCATTTAATACCTGAAAATATTAACAGAAATAAATAAACAAATAAACAAACAAACAGAAAGTATAGTTTTTAAATGCTAAATAACTTCCAGACATAATTTTGTTATTATTTAAATGTACCCATTCTTCTAAGGAACTCCAGGTATTTAAATTTATTATTCACACATATGGAGAAATTTTAATGATTCAATTTGTATAAATTCATTTATGTGCCATTTCATTATTTTTGAAAATTGATTATTATTACTCAGTTAAATTATTGCTATTATTACCTTTGTGTATTGTTTTTCTGGACAGGTAATTGGTCAAATCCTACATGATTGCTTTTTAAGAACCTTTCTTATTCACCTTTGTATTCCCATTCAGTTATAAACTAAATGTGTGTTCCCCCAAAATGTGTATGTTGAAACCCTAACCCTCCCTGTCTACACATAATCTTAATTAAATTTTCTGTTAATGGCAACACTTTTGTTCTAATTATGTATCATATATGATATTTCTTCCTACTGGTTAGAGTTTAACACTCATACCCAATTAATGCTCATTTCAATCTGTTTCCAAACTTCTAATTGTTGATAAAAAGCAATTTGGAAAAATTAGTCTTCTAATTAATATTTCTTTGTAATGCATGTCTTCTCATATTCATTGTAGGAAATAACATGTGCCTTTCTGGATAAGAGACAACTGCTACTACTTTCCCGTCACTATGAGGTTCATGATAATTTCCTAAATTCCCCAAGCAAATGCATTCAGTAATAGCTAAATATATATAACACTTATTATATGCCAAATCTAATATGATAATTAATACAATCACAGAAATGTCCATAATACCATATAGATACTAAACTGTACAACCAAAAAGTTTGGTATTAATGTTTACTTCATCTATTTATGAGAGAATTTAGACCTGAAACAAACAACACTGGGGAATTTCACATATTAATTATGAGATTTTTGGTTTAATAACTATACTCTTAAACATTATTTTTATTGACTTTCTGCATCCAGTGTGTTTGATTATGACACATGAAGAAAAAGAAAACAACAAAAACTCCTGAAGTCATTAGTTCCCTTACATCCTTCCCAGGTGGGAGTTGTTTATTCTCTCCCAAACTGCTTATCGCAGGCTGCAGGTCAGGTCAGTGGCCCGTTCGTTGTCCAGTGCCTGTGCCACATACAGACCTTTACTTGTTCACCCTCTGGGAAAATCGATGAAAGTCAAGGTTAATATTATCTGGCAGCACTGCTCTTACTCTCTTGATTTCTGACCCTTAACTTATTGCAGATATCAAACCTGGTCCATCCTAAGTGATTTTTAACACTGAAATACACAATTTAACCAAAGCTCTGGCTCCCTCTGTTCTTCAGGTTCCCCACTCATTTGTTTTCATCTGAACATTTCAAAATGTTATTTTTGCACATGCTATCTCCACACTTTTTTGCCATTTATGGATAGTACATGGTGGGTGGTTTCATTAAAATGATGCTTTATGGTCACTTAATATTTCTCTGTTACCTATTCTAAAAGCACACTTCAACTCTCAATTTGTTTGACCCAAATAACATTTATAACATGTGATTAGAACTTCCACTCTGGCAGGACTGTTCCCATAGATAATGAGGAAAGCTAGATAAATTAAAAGTATATTTTAGTCATTCAAGAATGTTGTATTTCATAGGACTTGCCAATTTTTAATGGAAAGAGGCATAGTTCACAGACACAGAACCCTTGGTAAAGAATCAGATATGATGGATAACAGTAAAATAAAGTATTGAAGTTGGCATTTGGAATTGCTAAAGAAGCCTGAAATTTGGGAATACCAGTTTTTGGTTCCTAGAAATTATGCCCATCCTTATGGTGTTTTTTTTCCTAGAAAATAAATTTATTTACATGAATTAGGCATAATGATAGGGAACAGGACAAGAAAGTGGAGAAAGACAGAGTGGTGTTTTTCAAAGTTTCTTGATGAGAATATTACATTTTTGCACATGCCAAGGCAGGGATTCCCTGATGAGTACCTCTGCAATCAGGTGGGACTCTATGGGACTATACAAAAAATCAGGGTGCATCAGAGGTAGATAGAACATTGCAGAAACCTTCACTTCATCTCAAGTGAGTGTAGCCACTTACCAATTAACCTGCCATCATCCTGATTGAAAGTGAGTAAAGTGAATTTCTTGTGAAGTAACAATGCATCATTCAGCACTTCTAGAATATTTTTTCATGCCCATCATTTAACCCAAAACCACCATGAATATCAAGAAATAAAGAAAAGATAAACAACAGAAAATGTCAATAAACCCAAAATGGCCCACACTTGTAGCAGTTACCTGAAAATGTACTGTAAAACAGCTCAGTGATGTGTCCAAGGAAGCCAACAGTAAGGTATAAAATGTCTTAGGGAACTAACATCAGGAACACTATATAAAATAAAAATTTTAGAATTTGAAGATGCAACAGATAAAATTCAAATTTCAGAATATGTAGTTAGTATTAAATGGAACACAACAAAAAACAGGATGAATAACTGGAAGCACAGTCAGGAGAAAACATTTAAAGGAAGCAAAAAACCCAAAACAAGCTACACTTAGAATATAAAAGGAAAAAGAATGAAAGAAACTAAGTGAATATAAAGAATATAAATATTTTGATCTACACGAGCAGTACTGACACATACTCATATTCACAGATTCCAGATTTTAAATACACTACATGACATGTTCAAAAGACACACAATTATATAGACAATTATATGATAAATTACAAATAAATATGGATAAAAGTATACTGTACAAACCCTAATGTAAGATTTCATAGCTTTACAAATGTTAAAGGGGGCTTATATTAAAAAGTATTACAATAAAGAGAAACATCATAAAATTATCATAGAAATATTCAACTAGATAATAATTCTAAATATGTATTCCCTAGTAATATAGTTTCACACCATGCAATACAAAATCATATAGCTGAAAAGTAAATAATAAAACAGACACACCCCAAACCATAGCAGGAAAATTTCACATACAATACCATTCTCAACAGCTGATTAAATAAGTGGAAAAAAATTACCAGTAAATTTGTAGATGATGTGACTAAAATGTCGTAACAATTTAACCATGAACATAAATGTATACGTATACATATGTATAAATTCAAATTCTAAAGTGTACACGTGTTTATCTCCTTGGTCATGTTATAAGCCACAAGGGTTTTCAAAAGTTTTAACAGTTATTTAGACCAATCCCTAAGCCCTGGGTCACAGACCAGTACTGGTCCGAGGCCTGTTAAGAAAAGGATCACACAGCAGGAGTTGAGTGGTGGGCCAGCAGGCAGAGTTTCTTCTGCACTTACAGTTGCTCCCCATCGCTCACATTACTGCCTAAGCTCCTCCTCCTGTCAGCTCAACAGTGGCATTAGATTCTCATAGGAGAGGGAACCCTAATGTGAACGGCGTATGCAAGGGATCTAGGTTGCATGCTCCATTTGAGACTCTAATACCTGATGATCTGAGGTGGAGCTGAGGCAGTGATGCTGGCACTGGGGTGTGACTGCAAATACAGATTATCATTAGTAGAGGAGTTTGATTGCACAGAGACCATAATAAATCAATTGCTTGCACACATATCAAAACCCTATCAGTGAGTGGCAAGTGACAATTAAGCTACATCTGGCGGCAGGCTTTAAGTCAGAATCTGACATTTAATTCAGTCCATGCATGACCCATCCATTTTATTTACCATGCATGACTTTATTTACCACGTCCATCCGTGTCTCTTTGCTGCACTGTGCATTTGTCTCAGTCAGTTTTGGTAAGCCCACGTGCTAACCCCAGCCAAAATGAGTAAAAAACAAATATTGCTGGAAAGCCTCTTTGAAAAAGGGGAAAGACCCAATGATGAGATAGCAGAAGACCCTAAGACTGGCAACAAAAGAAGGCTGCATTTAAAAGAAAATACCAAGGGTCCTACTTCATTGCAACAAGTGATTCACATTTTCCAAGCCCACTTGGTATAATATGTGATGACCAGCTAACCAAGGAAGCCTCAGAACCTTCAAAACTGTTTCACCACAGAGAGACGAAGCACCCTCCATTAAAAGACAAGCCTTTGGAGTCTTTCAAAAGAGAAAAATATGAACAAGAAGAACAGAAGCAAGTATTGAAAGCCACAACTTCATCAAAGGTGATTGCACTGAGAGCATCTTTCTTAGTGGCTGACCGCATTGCTAAAGCTAAGAAGCCCTTACTATTGAAGAGTTGATCCTGCCTGCTGCTAAGGACATTTGTCATGAACTTTTAGGAGAAGCTGCAGTTCAAAAGGTGGCATGTGTTCCTCTTTCAGCTAGCACCATAACTAGACAAGTTGATGAAATGGCAGAGGATATTGAGACACAATTGTTAGGATTAATGAGCCACTGTAGTATGCAATCTAGGTTGATGAGGCTACACGTGTTGATGAGGCAACATGCTTGCTTTGTGCAATATATTTTTCAGGAGGATGTGCATGAGGACAAGTTATGTGCATTTTTGTTGCCAACCAACACAACAACTGCAGAACTATTCAAGTCTTTGAATGATTGCACAGCAGGAAAACGGATATATGCACGGACAAAGTGGCTGCCATGACTGCACGTGGCTTTCTGGTTTCACTACTGTAGTCAAAGAGATTGCTTCTGAATGTGAGTCTGCACACTGTGTCATCCATAGAGAAATACTGCCTAGCCAAAAAAATGTCATCTGAACTTAACATTTCGCAGGATGTGATTAAAATTATCAACCACATTAAAGTGCATGCTCTTAACTCACGTCTGTTCACACAGCTCTGTGAAGAGATGGACACAGAGCACACAGGTCCTCTCTTATACACAGAAGTGAGATGGCTTTCTACAGGTAGATCACTGGCCAGAGTTTTTCAGTTAGGAGAGCTGTCCAGGTATTTCTTTTAGGAAAACAGTCACCACTGGCGGCACATTTCAGTGACAGAGAATGGGTCGTAAAACTTGCTTACTTGTGTGACACATTCAATCTGCTCAATGAACACAATCTGTCACTTCAGGGGAGAACTTCAACTGTGTTCAGGTAAACAGACAAAGTGGCTGCATTCAAAGCCAAAATGGAATTCTGGGGGCAACAAGTGAACATTAGGATTTTTGACGTTTCGAACATTAGCAGAGATTTTGAAAGAGACTGGAGTCAGGGCCTTCTTTCTCTCAGCTGGCGCATGGTCACCTATCTCAGCTTTCAAAAGAGTTAGAGCATTACTTCCCAACCACAGAAGACCCCAAAACTGGGAAGAAATGGATCCATGACCCATTGTGAACAAGCTAGAAGAGGATCAACTACTTGACATTACAAATGATGGTGGCCTTAAAAGGATGTTGGAGACAAGTTCAAATTTCCATACATTCTGGATTAAAGTCAAGATAGAATATCCTGAGATCACAAACAAACAAACAAACAAAAAACACTGAAAAGCCTGCTTTGATTTCTAATATCCCATCTTTGTGAAGCAGGGTTTTCTGCAGTGATAGCAACCAAAATGGATTACAGAGTAGACCGGACATAAGCAAGACACTTCAGGTGTCACTGTCTCCCATCATCCCTGGATGGAACAGCCTAGTTGCAGGAAAATGAGCTCAGGGCTCCTACTGATTCTGCATTATGGTGAGTTATATGATTATTTAATTATATATTACAATGTAATAAGAATAGAAATAAGTGCGCAATAAATCAAATGCACTCGAATCATCCCCAAATCACCCCTGTCCCCAACCCCGGCCCATGGAAAAATTGTCTTTCACAAAACTAGTCCCTGATGCCAAAAAGGTTGGAGACTGGTGATTTAGACTGTATTTTTGAATCTGGGTAGAATTAAGACACAAATGAATAATAATAAAATGATGATAATACACTTGAAAATACTAAAACCTTGGAAATTAAGCTATACCTTTTAAAATTATCACTGGGTCAAAGCAGAAATTAAAATTGAAATTTGAAAACATTGTAAACTTAACACCAAAAATATTAACATATTAAATCTTCCAGGATGAAGATAAAGCTATACTTGGAGAAATTTTTTTAAAATTAAATGGTATGTATTATAAAAAGTACAGCTGAGAATGATTATTTAAGTATCCATCTCAAAAAGATAGAAAAATATTACAAATTAATCCTATCATAACTTATAGAAAGAAAATAAAGATACAAATAGAAATTAACAAAGTATTCATAAATTATAATAGAATAAAGAAGCAAAATTAAAAATAAAAACTTTAAAAGTTTAATAAAATGCATGGTCTTCTAGCATGACAGAGAAATTCAAAAGCAAAAGAGTTCATATTAATAGTATTGGGAAAAAAGACCTGGGCAAGGTAGTTCAGTTGGTTAGAGCATCATCCCAAAACACCAAGGATGTGGATTCGATCTCCAGTCAGTGGAACCACAAATCAATCTCTTTCTCCCTCCCCCTTCTCTCTTTAAAATCAATTAAAAAAAATATTTACAATACTTGAAATAAAACACGTGTCATCACTATGGATCCCAGATACATAATGAAAAGAAAATAATGGATATTTGAACAATGTAATGTTTAAATAAAAATGACAAATTCATAGAATAATGTCACTTCCCATGCATTATACAAAATAATGGAAAAATGAACAATTCCCTGCTGGTTTTATGGGAACAATATATTCTATATATCAAAAATTAGAAATATTCCAAGAAAGATATATCAAAAGTTAATTGTCTTCATGAAAACAGACAGCAATTCTTTTTTTTTTACAGATTTTATTTATTTATTTTTAGAGAGGGAAGGGAAGGAGAAAGAGAAAGAGAGAGAAACATCAATGTGTGGTTGCTGGGGGCCATGGCCTACAACCCAGGCATGTGCCCAGACTGGGAATTGAACCTGCGATGCTTTGGTTCACAGCCCGCGCTCAATCCACTGAGCTACGCCAGCCAGGACTGCAATTCTTAAATACTAATGATCCGAATGCAGTGATGCACAAACAAGGATAACATGTCACCATGAAATTGAATTTATTCCAAGGCAGCAAACCTGGTTTAACATTTAAATATCAATTAATGAAGTTTACATTATTAAGAGATTATTAATTTTAATAAAAATTAAAAAGCACATAACCTCAAAGATATCAAAAATATATATGCTAAACTCAGCATCCACTCATGATGATGATGATATTTGCAAACTAGGAAAAAGATGGAAGTCTTGGACAAAGATGAAATTTGAACTGTGTTGTTAGTTGACTAGTATTAATTAACTAGGTTGTGATAACTGAAATTCATATGTACAACTCTGCAAAGCGAGGACTATTTGTAGTACAACCTGTCGAGGTAAGAAACATTCAAACCTGTAGATAATTTCTGTGAGCTGGTTTGAGCCAAACTGACGACAATTGCTGAGAAGCAAAACCTCAATGAGTTGACAAAATGCTCCGAAGAATGGCAGTTTAGCACCTTATTTTATACATTATAATGAAAAGAGGAGGCATAAGACTGTTACATGAAATCCATTGGTGATAGGTTAGGGAGGTGGGAGAGAGCCAGTGGGACTGGATAAAAAGTAAAATGATAGACACTTACTTTTCCATAGGTGTGTACAGGATAGTTAACAGTCAACAATTAACATGATAACAATAACAATGAAGGAATCTGTGGTCATCCCCTAGTGAGGTGCCTGTGCTTTGAGGGGTCCAGAAAAAGGAAATTTGACATTTCAAAGGTATTCATGTTATCATGGATATAAAAAGACAACAGACAGACTCAAGGTAAAGATTAATCTTTGTTAGGGAAAAGTATTGGCCTATGAGAGACTAACCCCCATAACCTGCTTTTAGTTAGAAGGTTTTTAATTTCAGACCATCCTGTGGTTACTTTAGGTCTCTGAGTTTGTAAGGCTGCCATGCAGGCCTCCCCTGCTGGTTAGGTTTAGTATGTGGCCACTCTCCTTCCACAAACCTGTGTGAAGTAAATGGGTATTTTGCATATAAACTATATTCAACAACAAGACAACATAATCTACTTTGTTGTAATCAGTATATTTAAAATCAGACTAAACATTTCACAATAGAATACTATTCAGGAGAAAGAAAGGAGTTCCTACCCTTCATGACAGCATGAATGGAACTGGATAGCATTGTACTAAGTGAAATAAGCCAGGTGGTGAAAGAAAAATACCATATGATTTCACCTATAAGTGGAACCTAATCAATAAAACAAACAACCAAGCAAAATAGAACCAGAGACATTTAAATAAAGAATAAACTGACAGTAACCAGAGGAAAGTGGGGAGAGGGATAATGGGGGAAAATAGGGAAAGGGCCATCAAAGAACATGTATAAAGGACACATGGACAAAGCCAAAGCGGGTAGATCTGAGGGTGGGAGGTGGGGATGGATATGGTGGGGGGCTGTGATGGGGTGAAGATGGAGACAACTAAAAAAATTTTCTTTTATTTTACCCTCTAATCAAGGCAATAAAGTAAACAATAGGTAAAGAAAGACAAGAATAAAGATTATCTGTGTGTTTTAAGAATATATTATGAAATGAAAGGTTAAAACAATTCAGTAAATTTGTAAAAAGTGGATGTTCAGGATACACAGAGGCATTTGCTCTGTGAAAGCCATTATGATGAATAAAAAGCATTTATTTTGATGACTCAATACTTTTAGGATGATTGGAAAATATAGTGTTTATCAATTCATAGTGTATTTAAACAGAGAACTTACTGAGGTTGAAAAAAGCAGACAACAGCAAGAAATGCAAAGGTTTTCTCATTAGACCATGAAATGAAATGAATTCAACATTAATATCTAAATAATTTAGACCATAAGGAAAGATTATTTGATAAATTGTTCTCAAGTTTGTTTGTGGGCATATTGCGGTATTTCAGTTTACTGGGCATTTCCTTTTTATCTCAATATATATGAATATTCACTTTTTATATGCAGTTGATAGAAATTTGCCTGGACTAAGAATGTTTTTGAAGTGCTGTGACTCCATAGCTATTTATTATTTAGTAATGAGAAATATGCATTAATTGAAAGCAGATAAAATTTTCACAATATAATTTAATATTAATGTTTACTTGTGATTTAACTAGCATTATTTATAAAATTTTATAGACACATTTACTAGCTGATAATATTTATAAATAATACAGTTGTAAAAAATATCTTCCAATTACGCCTAACTTGATCTTTGCGTTCCTTATGAGTCTTCCAAATTGATTACATGACAGCTGATGATGATCTAATAAATGCTTTGGATTCAGCCTTCCTCACTGTGAACCACTTCTTCATATAAGTTATATCTATTTGCTGTAGATGTATGCCAGCCATCGCGGAGAATTTTATAAAATATTAAGAAATAGTGTTCACCGTCAAGGAGCTCATGATCAAGAGCAGTCTGGGGTGTCCTCTATGCACTGCACTGTGGCTGACAATGTGCAGCGTTAGCATTCATGACAAGCACTCCAGAGAAACTACCAAAGATTAATTCGACAAATATGCATCCATAACCTAATGCATGGGATATAAGTGCATAGTCTGCTAGACTGGGTTTAAACTCACATGATATTTCAACTGGGGTGAGATCCTTAAGGTCTAGAAATACAGTGACGTGTTAATCTATGTATTCAGTATAAAATTTCTAGCACATAGCACACATCTGGGCCAGGTACCCCTGAATATTCACACCTCAGCAATAGTCTGAAAGTGTGGGCCATTTTCCATGTAGTATCTTTTCTTAGTTTGGAAAAATAAGATAGACATGGACTTAAATCATCACTCACAGAACTTGATAATGTGAAGCAGTTTATTTCCTGCCTGAGATCATTTGTATCTCTTGGTATAAATTATGTGATGAAATGAATGCATATGTTCTTCAAAACATTATATATATAGTTCTATCATTACAAACTTTTCATTCTTGTCATCTTGCGTTATTTTATTTAGGTACTAAAGAAAGCTCATTTTTCAGTCTGCATGAAAAAAGTTAATGTAATGATTCGAGGTCAACATTGACAATCATTTTGGATTTAAAAGAAGAAAAAATCGAAATTCACATTTTCTACACTCAAATGGTGGCCAGGTCACATCTCCAGAATTTATTAAAATATTTTTTTCTTAACTCAGTGAATTCAAGGGTAATTTTACCAGGAGGAAACCAAGAAATCAAAGGAGCTAGTATGTGAGCCCTGTTTAGTTTCTTCAAGATTTGAACTTTATTGGAAAATCTTTATTTCTAAAGAAAGTGTATTCTCAGAGTTTTGAATCTCTTTCCCATCATCTTTTACATATGATCATTTATTTAATTAGGGCCCCAAAAGAGAATGAAATCTCTTTGACTGTTGGTTAAACATTTATATTCATTATTTTTAAATGTTTTTAATTTATCTAGTAAATAAGATTTCTGGTTTTACATTTGTTTTCTTAAATTTTAAAAGTGAATATATTTAAGAAGAAAACAGCAGGGATGTATGTCATTAAGCTATTTAGCACAAACAGATTTCATACACGAAAAATATTTTTATTTTAGATGCATTCTATTGCTAGTAATGATAGGTCAGAATTATATGGAGCTTGAAAAGTGTATCAAGTGCATTCTATAGTTTGATTCCAAGTCTTGTCCACAAACTGTACCAAGAGAGTAGTTCCCAGAGAACAGTCCCCTTAGAAAGGACACTGTATCTTGAGAGTCACTTGCTTGAACTCCTCCCATCTCCAGAAAGTTCTCACCAGATAAAAAGGATTACTACCAGTATGAGACCTACATCATTATCTCCCAGACATGAAAACGAAGGTAACTGGTTATGCAATATCCTGTGTACTCCTGGGAGGCTCACACACTAACCTCAAACAATGCAGTATCCAGAGGCATCAGCTCTGCAGGTGAATCACCCAGATTTGAATTCTAACTCTTAGTTGCTGAGGGACCTGATATGCCCTTTCACTTAATCTCTCCTTCTCAGACTTCTCACTTGCAAAATGGGAATGTGCCCAAATAAGGTTGGTGTTGACCTCAAATCGTTACATTTAATTTTACATGGGGAGGACAAAGGAAATAATTCACATAAGGCACTAAAAAGACTGGCAAACACAGCGTGTGCTAGATAGTTTTATTTGATTATTACTATCATGATTTTTTTTTGTAAATAATGTCCTAGATAAGAAACATTGTGAATACCCCCACTAAAAAAATAAAAACTATAAACCATTCAAGGCTCAATGAGATTGCTATTGATTTTAATATGAATAATATATATTTAAATAAGAACTTAATAGGAATTTATATACATATTATAATTAGTAGGTGAAGAATTCTATGTTTTGTCAGTGATCTAGATATTCAGTAAAAAAGAAGAAAGGCAAAACCTTTCCTTGGCTAATTGGATAGCTGACCAGTTATGTTTGTGTTTACACATGTATAGTAAATGTGTACATATACATACATACATGTGCATAAATAAATAAAAATTAACTATAATTTACAGCTTCTTATGTCTTATATTTTATGAAATTTCTCATAAGATGCCAGAGGTATCTTTTAATTAGTGCATTTTCCTCAAAAAAAAAGAGAACATGTAAAATAGCTTTTCTGTAAGTATAATCTCGAGCTAAAAAGTAATGTCTTTTAGACTATCACCATAAACTTTTAAAAAGTAGACTGTCATAGAAAAAATACCATTTTAAACAAACAAATCAGAAAGTCACTTTCAGGTGACAAACTGCAGAATACATTGAAGACAACATAAACTGCCTTTAACTGATGCTACATTTTAACATCTTAATGATAATTGAGCTCATATGGTTTTTAAAAATTTACTCTTTATAGGGTGTGAAATACAGTTCAGTTTTGTATTCTCAAAAAACTTATGTCAGCAATCTTTTTTCCTCTGTATTTTTCAATACATATGCATCAAAGAGCATTCACAATTTCCTTTCTTACTTGTAGCTAATGTGATAGTTAAGGTTTATAACATTTTCCTTTTGAAATATTTCTTCATACTTGTTATGCCTGTCATTTCCCCCCAGGTGACTAAACTCCTTAAACAAATTGTCATTGGGAATCAAAGAAGACTTAGCTAAATGTGCTGGGTTTCATCTTTTTCCATGGACAATTGAGTTTTCTTATTTATTTAAATAAACTTTTTAGGACATTAGCATTTACAATGTATTTTTACTTGCTTGAACTGGATTTCTCTGTTAAGTAGACAGGCCTAGAGACTGGGGTCCATTTAAGAATTAGGTTGTACTGTTAGATTCTCAGCACATGAATGCTACAAAACAAGGAAATCATGGAAGTCCCTGGGACCAGAGAGATACAACCCACTGCTGTAAGAGACAGCTGCAGAAACCAGACAAAAAGCCCTGCCAGGCAAGATAGGAGATGTTAATAACTTAGGTATGTTGAGTGTTGCAGGGCAGTTTTGCCTCCCCACGAGCTTCTAGAAGTATAGGCAGCAGAGAGCATTGACAGATGCATCAGTAATCTTATGAGGGTGGTTGTTTATAGAAACCTATGTCGAAAATAAAACTAAGGGATAATCTTTCTTTGTAAGCACCAAGAACCCAATGCAGCAGTCACTTCAACTTTGGATTGAAAACCTTTGCTGTCTACAAAGTGAACGGTACATTATACACACCCACACAATTTGCCACTGGGTTGCAAGAAGCATGGGTCTCAATGGTAAAATACAAAGTAAGAGTCTTTGAATTATCAGAAAAGTAAAGAAAGATTCCTTATGTGAGATTGAGGCTGCAGATTTCTCAAATCTCAATATTTGGCAAGCAGGCAGAAGTGATTCAACTTCCATTCCCTGTGAGGAAATAGTAGACAAAAGTAAGGATTCTACCCACTTTTGAAAAGGCAAAGTAACTCAGATTAGTCTCATGCTGGGAGATGTCTTCAAATTTAAATGGAAAGGTCTTACTCTGGACATTTGTCATAGATTAACCTTTTAATGGTAGTTGAAGCCAAAATGAATGTCTTAATATATCTCCTCTTCTATAGATATAAAAGATATCTTTGTGGTCTTTGGCAAAAGTCCTTCTTTAGACTCAGTATTGCATCCCGAGAAAGTAAATTTATGTAGTTTAACTATCCCAGGCCCTAGAATTTGGCTTGAGTTTTAAACTTTGTATCAGGCTGGTACTATAACTTCTGGAGTTTACTAATTCATGAAACCCCTTAAAAGTGCAGCACATGAGATGTGGAATCCTTGAGTAACTCAGTTCTTGGGGTCCTGAAGGAACTCAAATGCAATGAAAATGACCCAAGCTTTACCTGTTGTCTAGTTCAGAGAAAAACTGACGTTTAAAAATGATTTTCCTAAATTCATGATCCATATACTCTCACAACACAAAAAGCAGAAATTGCAGCTTGTGTGCGTTAGAGGGAAAGATGTTATTATTGTTGTTACTGTGTTTATTTTTGTTTTATGATTTTATTTTTCATGAGATATGTTGTTACATTGATTGATCTTTATAATTATTACTCCATAAGTGTTTTGAGCAAAAAGAGTGGGAGGGTTTGAGACAACTTGCCCTCCTCACACTGTTTCTGAGCTTTACTTAGTGCCTTTGAATAGCTTATATAGACCACATTCTGCCTCCATGCCTCTCTGCAGCCTGCACCAGCTCTAGGTACCATCCTAACACTATCTCCTTCCTATGCACACCTGCAGAAAGCCATTAATTTCCTTGTCATTCTGGTTTTTTGTAAGCATTTGTATTTTAGGCACAGGGTATGTTGACATATAAATTCAGTCTATTGCCCCAGAGATTTGGAAGTCAATTCACTTTTATACCCTCTTTGAGCAAATGAAAAAAAGTCTATGTAAATATGTTTTCAAAAGTTTTGATAATTATCTGAGATCATTACTGTACAAGGGGGTAATTTGCCAGAACCAAGCATACCTAGTATGAATTTCCATCTTGTCTTGTTTGATTTCGGAAATTCAATAAGGAATGAATGTGCTTTGGTGCAAATTTTGGAAAGGGTGAAGCTGAGTCCTGCTTTTCAAGTCCCCTTGTTATAACTGATGAAAAGTTTTCTATGGAAAGAAACTTTATTCATATAGTGAATAACTATGTTGGTTGAAATGAATTGATGCACCTGGATCAAACTCTGGATAGTGTAATTCAGGGGATTTCTGATTTTTGTTATCTATGAACAGAACAAATATTTGTTCAATAAATATGTATTGTTGCCTAGCAATGCTCATTTCAATTTGCCATGTTAGATTTCACCCATTCTATGCCTTCAACAAAAGTGGCATGAACTATTGAATCAGGATGATGAGGGTTAAGCCTGGCTTTGCCAAGCAGGCTGTATTGTTCCCTTCAGTTTGACTAGACGTGAGATGGGATTTTTCCTAAATGTGGGCCCCTGACCTCTCTTTTCTTACAATATTTGCTCTGGAAAACTTGCACATTGGTGTTCCCCGCCTTGGGATGTAGTGCTTTTAAAGCATTCTGACAGGTTTACAACCCTAGACTGTCTTTCTCAAGAACCCGGAGACATCTCTTTGAAATATAATGATGAAGGAAGTAAAGGCCTCTGTATCTCGGTCTCCGTGAGAGAGTCGAACTTAACTTCAGTGGTCACTTGCCTTGGATTGTACACAACCTCCTGTCACGATGTAAAAACTACTGCTTTCCCTATGAATAAAGGCAGTTAACAAGCACAGATGACTTCTGATTTCTCCACTCTACCCTCAACTCTCCTTACCCTCTGTTTCATGGAATTTGGTATGCAAGCTTGGTGTTTGCTTCCTACCCTATTGCTGGAAATATTATTGGAATGAAATCCATTTTTGTTAGCTCATCTTGAGTAAATTCTTTCTTAACACCTCCAATATGTACTAGCTCTCTGGTATTAGGTGAGTTGATAAACTTTTCCTTCTCTCAGTCCTCGTTTGTAAAATATAAGAATCTGACAGAATTGTGGAGAGAAATAAATGAATAATGCATGTCAAACCTTGTAAAACTAATACACATTATACTTTGAATAAAAATTTCCTTAGCAATTCTTCTTTATCAAGAGAATATACTTTAAGCACCCACTCACTGGTTTTTCTGATATTGATCTTGGCTTTCAACACACCTAAGCCTATCTTATGTGTGAAGAAATGTGCATGTCTCTTATCTGTATTTCTGCTTCCCTAATCATCAATCCAGGAATATCGTGTTGTTGCCTCTCTCTATCATGATGATAATGAATGTTGAAACTGAATCCCTAGAGAGTCTGCTAAGCAAAAGAAGTACCCAAGTGAGACATGGCACCAGCCTTCACAAATTTTACATATAATGGTGGTTGATGACAAGCATGGACACAAATTAAAAATAATATAATGCAGAATCGGACGAGAGCCACGATAGAAATATAAATACAGAATGATAAAATAAAAATTGTCCCCTTACCACCTTTGAAATACAAAAAGGACCCACAAAACTTTGAGAAAGATTTCTACTCCATTATTTAACTTAAAAATAATGAGCTTAATCAAAACAATTCTGTGGCTCTAATATCTGAGTTTGTCATAGTAGGGAAGCCAGTCCTAGAATCAAAAACAACTGATCCCTGAATATTTCTTCTCAAATGTTGCCTGACTCTCTTCTGTCCTCTAGTGGTAATCTGTAGAATAGCTTTACCCTTATTTCAAAATTGAACCATGTTGAAAACAAGTGTTCCCAAATCCTGCATGCGAGGATTACACATGTGGAAAACATTCTGTAGGAAAAAAAAATTACAAAAAACATAATTTCATATTTTCTGAAAATATTATAAAAAGTTAATTTCACCACAGTTAGGTTCTTCTAAATTTATCCTGGGTTCTATATTGGTTTAATCAGTTAGTTGGCCTTTTTAAATTGGTGGGATAAAATGACAATATAATATGCCTAAAAAAGGATGAAAAAGAGAAGCAAACTTTAGTGAACATTTGCTGTGTATCCGTAACTGTTTTAAATATATATATATATATATATATATATATATATATATATATATAATAAAGACTTCTTGAGTTTTAGGGTGGTTAAGTGCCTTGTTCAAGATCACACAGATAGCTAGTGAAATATGATGTGAAACCTGGCTCAAGTATTTACATCCAAAGCCCTTACCCTTAGCAACTGTACATTCTTCTTCCTCAACTGTACTATGAATAAAACTTCTCTGGTAGCAATGGATTGGAGAAAAAAAAATGTTATCATTTCCTTACCCTGTATTTTCCCCTAACTGCCACTGCATTTCTCTATATAAATTTCCAAAATTCTTTAAAAAATATCTAAAGATATAAGGCTCCCACTCTTCAGTTTCCATTTATAATTCAATCTACCTCAGTCTGGTTCTAGCTGTAAACTATTCCTCTGAAAATGACTTTGTTAAGATTATCAGTGACCTATGTCATTGAAACATTAATGACTTATGCAGTTTCCAATGATTCTTACTGAAACTCTCAAAGAATTAAACTTAAGACCACTTTCTCTTTTTTAGATCTGCCCTTCTTTTAACTTTCAGTACATTATTATTTTACATTTCTTCTCTTTCTTCTTTTTCCTCTTCCTCCTGTTTGTTCTTTTCCTCTTGATCTGCATCTTTATGTCAAGAAAGCTTTTTGGTTTATTTGGGAACTCAAATCCTCTAGTCAAATTATGGATGAAGGAATTTTTCAGCTTAATTATTGGCTCTGTGTTCATTGCCACATATGAAAAAGGAAAAGTGCTTTTCCATATGACAGCCAAATTTGTATCTCTATGACATCTCTAATCTCCTATGCATCCAAGTAATTGCATCTCCATTTTAAAGTCTCAAATTAATCTAAAACTAATATTTATCTTGGTTTTCCACACCAAATCCTAATGTCTTCATCCCTACCTTTTACCTCATATTCTCTGGCTCGTCTAACTAGAAGTCCTGGGCCTCTGCTTTATCTCCATTTCCCTTCCTTAACAGCCCATCATCATGGTTTTTTGTCTTCCCTGTTCCCTCCAACTTTCTCTCCATCACCATAGCTCAGGACATTGACCTCAATTTCCATCACCCCTCTCACTGCTTCTTTTCTATCTTAATTCTACACTAACCTTTTTAAAAGACCTTGTTAATAGTCAAAGACTATTTCACTTACCTACTCAAAGTCTTCTTACAGCTTCTGACATTACATAGAATAAGAAACTCAAACCCTGTATGGCCAACACAGTTTGACTTCTACCCATGTGCCCCTCTGCTCTTCATCTTGTACAAAACTTCACTCACTCTTGACTCCTTTCATTTCCTCACATATGTCGCAGTTCTTTTTCCAAGCTTGGCTGGAAACTTGATTCCTGAATTCTTATGTTCTGACTATGGGGAAAAACGTACCATATACTGTTTTAGGAATTATTTAACACTCTATATAATTTTCTTGTCCCCAAAAAAGTGTTGTCAGCCAGCTACCCATTACTGTCCCTAACTATTTCTAATTTCCTATATATTTTTCCATGTCAATTATCACCTTCCAACAAGATATATAATTTTCTTGGTAATTATGAAGGATTTCTTGGTCAATTTTTCTCCACAAGAATGTAAACTTTATGAAAGCAGGGATCCTTGTCTGTTTTGTTCATTTATGTGAATACCTGTAATAGGGCCTTGTTCATAGTACAAGCACCATAATTATTTGATGAATGAATGACAAAACAAGTGTGTCATTTTAAAAAATCTCTATTAGGCCAAGAAAACTAGAATTTATACATGCAGCCTACCCATTTAGAACCTGTCTACCTTTACTCAAATTATTTTATTTTTTCTGAAAATGAATTTAAATAGTCTGGCATGAGAAATAACTTTCCTTGTTTTACTTGGCAGGACGCCTGTGACTGTTATACTTATTGTTCAACTTTGCCATGCTTTCTAGACATAGGTTGAACATAGGACTTATAAAGAAAACTTGGTTCTAACCCAAGTTTAAGGAGCTAATCTCGACTGTCAACACTTATTAGTTTCTACTCATTACCGTGCTATTATATGAGAACATTCTAAAGAACATAGAGGAAGACATACTTTTATTATAAGATAACATTTGTAGAACCTATATTTCTGTTCACTATGATACCTCAGTTCTCAAGTCTGACAGCATTAAAGGTATTCAATTTTATTCTTTTGAAAAATATTAACATATGACTCAGTTTTATCAAAATGTTTCTTAAAACCCAGCTGAAGGTTAGTGATGTCTTAGAGCCTATACTTCTCTGGATAGCTCAAACATATTTAAACAAAGCTCAATAGAATCATGATATTTTAGCAAATAGGGAATAAAGAGAGGGAATAAGAAGAATTTCCACTTTAAGAGGAAGAAAATAAATGTATAACTTTAAAAGTGAGATATTTTAATAACAATCAAATCTTATAATATTATTGTTTTTACGTGGAGTCCAAAGTTCATATAAAATGTATATTGTTATGCTTTATTCACTTCCTTGTTCTTAACTGATTCATGTTATTAGAGAATTTGGATACTATAATTGAAAAATCAGTGTATACATAAAAATGTTTTCCTGAACTCATTTTCATTCTGATATCCTTATATATTATCCATTTAATTATTTTTTTACAGTACATTTATTTCCAGGTATTTTTTCTGGTCCTATTTTGCTTTATCAGATCACTTTCTTGAGATCTTTTGTGTAACCTAATCCATTAAAAACAATGACCACATAGGTTATTTTAGAATGAGAATTTCTTGCCTTGAAGTTAAAGGTAACATTTTGTTTTGTTTTGTTTTCCTACTAATTTAAAAGAACTCTTTATGAACTAAAGAAAGAGACAATGATTGTCCTGCATTATTTCAATTATTTACTATATTTTTAACGTTTCATTGACATATGTTATATATTTATAAAATTCAGATGTTGTAAGTAAGTGATACAATTCCTTTTCATAAAATGAACATACACAGGTCACCATCAATAAATCAAAAAGTAGAATATTCTCTTCAATGAAGAAGTGCTCCACCTCCCCTTTTTTTCATCCTGAACCCCAGGCTCATCACTACCTGAAAGGCAACCATTTAGTGAATTGCTAACACCATGGGTTATATTTGTCCTTTATATAACTTTATATAAATGGATCATTCAGTATAGACTCTTTATGAATACTTTTTCTATTGAGTATAAACCTATAAATATAAATGCTTAGATCATAAGACATGTAAATACTCACCAGTAGTAGAAAATAGCAAATCGTTTTCCAAAGTCATTTTCAACTCATGCAATGTATGCAAGCTTCAGTTTATTCACATGAAATCCAGAAATACCACGGTGTGTATTCATAGCTAAGCAAGTGAATGTGGAGTGGTATTTCATTATAACTTAAATTTGTATTCTCTAGATGTCTAAATAATTGAACACCTTTTTATATGTCTAGTTGTCATTTAGATACTTGTTTTGCTAAGGGTTTTTTATTGAGACTCTTGCCCTCTTTTTTCTTTTGATTTTTAAAATTTTATTGGTTGAATTGTAGAGTTCTTTTTCTGTTCTTTATATGTGCTTTTGGATACATCATATGGATGTATATTTTTGTACAGTATATAATTTCTCCCACTCTCATCTTGGTTGCTTGTACATGTTTAGTAATTTTCTTAAAAAAATCAAGACAGTCATCTTTGATTTAGAAGGACTAATATTAATTGACAATTTTACAGTTTTGTCAGTCCAAAACAATTTAGAATGCTTTAACTCCACATCTCTCATTGGATTCTGTTCTTTTCCCAAGTGTGAGTCCACTGTTCTTAGCCCAGTTCATCTGATTTCTTGAGAATGGTACCCTCTTCAAGGCAACTATGTTGACTGTATAAACATTTATCTGTGAACATCTTTAAGCTAATTCATGCATCACTACTTCTGGCAAAATAAGACTTTACAAATTATTGCTTATTTTTATCAAAACAGCAAAACAGAAAATAAACTCTTTATGTGTGAATCTAATTTTCAGAAGTTCACATTCTATATTAAGATATTAAATGGTATATTTATTAAGATCACTTTTAATAAAAGCATTCTACTATAGATTTATTTTCCCCTGGAGTACTAAGCTCCTATTTTTTTTTATTTTAATGTGTGTTAGTACTCTTCTCTCCATTTCTCCCCCATTCACATTTTACACCTCTAGTCCTCAAAATCCAAGTCAGTGATTAAATTTTACCAAGGTAATTTCCTTATATCCTTATCTTTTTTTATTTTTTATTTAATCTTTATTATATTTTTTCCATTAGCATTTAGTCCCCTTATACTTCCCTCACTCCTGCAATTACCTCACTGGTGTCCATGTTCATGAGTCCTTTTTCCTTTATGCTAAATTCCGCCACCCCTACCCTCCAGCTGTCACCCTGCTCTCCATCTGTGAATTTGTCCCCAGTTTCCTTGTTAGTTCAGTTCATTAGATTTTACATATGAGTGGAATCATATGGTGTATTTCTCTGACTGGCTTACTTCACGTAGTATAATGTTTTCCAGGTCCATCAATGATGTCACAATGGGTAAAAATTTTTTCTTTTCTATGGGTAAATATTTTTGCTAAGTAGTATTCCTTTGTGTAAACATCCAATAAGCATTTTATCTACTCATTTACTGATGGGCACTTAGGCTGCTTCCATGTCTTGGCAATTGTAAATAACTCTGCAATGAACATAGGGGTGCCTATGTTCTTTTGAATTAGTGTTTTGGGTTTCTTCAGATATATTCCCAGATGTGAGATAGCTACATCAAAAGGCAGATCCATATTTAACTTTTTGAGGTACCTCCATACTGCTTTCCACAGTGGCTTCACCAGTCTGCATTCCCACCAGGAGTGCATAAAGGTTCCCTTTTCTCCACATCCTTGACAGCAGCACTTGTTGTTTGTTGATTTATTGATAATAGCCATTCTGATCAGTTTGAGATGATATCTCAGCTGGCTTAAATTTGCATTTCTCAGATGATTAGTGACATTGAGCATCTTTTCATGTCTATTTGTCATTTGAACATCTTCTTTGGAGAAATGACTATTCAGGCCCTTTGCCCACTTTTAATTGGATTGTTTGTGGTTTTTTGGTGTTGAGTTCTTTATAAATTTTGGATATGAACCCCTCATCAGATGTATCAGAAAATATGTGCTCCTATTCTGTGGGTCATCTTTTTATTTTATTGATTATTTCCTTTATTGTGTAAAGAATAATTTAATTTGATGTAGTCCCACTTTTCCCTTGCCTGAAGATACATATCCATTATAAAATTTCTATGAGCAATGTCCAAGATTTTGCTGTCTGTTTTTTCTTAGGATTTTTATGATTTTGGGTCTAACATTTAATTAAGTCTTTGATCTATTTTAAATTTATTTTTATTTGTGGTCTAAGAAGGTGGTAGGTGGTCTAGTTCCATTTTTCTTCATGTATCTGTCCAATTTTTCCAATACCACTCATTGAATTAATTTTCTTTAGCCCATTGTTATGTGCTTGCTTCCTCTGTTGAATATTAATTGATTATAAAGGTATGGGTTTATTTCTGGGGTCTCTATTCTGTTCCATTGATCTATGTGTCTGTTTTTATGTCAGTACAATGATTTTTCATTACTATGGCCTTATAGTATAGTTTCATATTAGATAGTGTGAGTTCTCCAACTTTGTTCTTCCTTCTCACGGTTGTTGTTGCTATGGGGGTCTTTTGTTGTTCCACATAAATTTTTGAAATATTTGTTCTAGTTCTGTGAAATACATCATTGGACTATTGGTAGGAATTGCATTGAATGTATAAATTGCTTTAAGTAGTATGGACATTTTTAATGATGTCCACACATCATTTTTAATGATGTTAGTTCTTCCTATCCATGAACACGGTATTTGATTCACTTATTTGTATTTTCTTCAGTTTCTTTCTTCAGTGTCTTATAGTTTTTGAGTATAGGTTTTTATATCTTTAGGTTTATTCATAGGTATTTTATTATTTTTGTAGAAATTATGAATAAGATTGTTTTCTTAATTTGTCTTTCTCTTATTTCATTATTGGCATATAAAATGCAACTGATTTTTGGATATTAATTTTGTGTCCTGCTATTTTTTTAAATTCATTTATCTATTCTAGTAGTTTCTTGGTGAAATCTTTGGGGTTTTCTATGTACAGTATTATGTCATCTGCAAATAATGACAGTTTTACTTCTTCCTTTCCAATTTGGATGCCTTTTATTTTTTCTTCTTGTCTGACTGCCGTGACTAGAACTTGCATTACTATGTTGAATAAAAGAAGTGGAAGTGACATTCCTGTCTTGTTCCTAATCTTAAGGGGAATTCTTGTAGTTTTTCCTGTTTTGTATGATGCTGGCAGTGGGTTTGTCATATATGGCCTTTATTATGCTTAGGTATGTCCCCTGTAGTCCCACTTTGCTGAGTGTTGTTTATGATACATGGGTGCTGGATTTTAGCAAATGTTTTTTCTGCACTTATTGATGTGATCATGTGGTTTTTATACTTCATTTTGTTTATATGGTGAATCACATTTATTGATTTGCAAATGTTGTTCCAATCTTGCATTCCTGAAATAAATGTCACTTGATCATGGTGTATGATCTTTTTCATGCAATGCTGTATTTGGTTTGAAAGATTTTATTCTTTTAACTTGTTCTGCATCTTCTATTGTTCAAAAGTCTAATTTATTTTTGAATGGTATATTACAAAATCCTCCCAACTTACTTGTTTTGTTTTTCCTCTTTAATGGGTGATATAGATATAGATGATATAGGTGTAGATGTAGATGTAGATATAGGTGTAGATGTAGATGTAGATATAGATATAGATGATATAGATATAGATATAGGTATATATATAGATATAGATGATATAGATATAGATATAAAATGCTGATATTACATGTCCTCACCTGGGTTAACCTCTACAAATAAAATGCTCCTAAGGAAGTTTCAGGGGAGAATGGGAAGGGTTTATAGGAACAAATAAAAGGACACATAGACAAAAACTAGGGAGGGTGGAAATGGGAGGGAGGTGGGGAGGGAAGGGTGGGTGGTCTGGGATGGGAGTAAAGGACAGAAAACTGTACTTGAACAATGATTAAAATAAAATCAGAAGAAAGAAAGTGCTCCTTATTGCCATGAAATAAAGAAAAACCACCACATAACATTGAATATCTTCTGCAAGCTGACACTTGCCCAGCTATCGAGTTCTGCTGCTCTCTTTTGCATTTTATTTTATAGAAACATTATGTTTAATCTCATGGGCTTTCTGCAATCATTCATGAATAACAAAAGGGGGAAGAAAGAAATAAGGAAAAATAAAGAGAGGGAGAAAGAGGAAGTGGATTGCTTCATGAATTATGTATAGTTATATTGCAATAGGTGTTGTAAGAAAATAAATGTAAGTGAAAGAATACAAATGTAAGAGCTTTGAAATTAAACACTTATGAAAATACTATCATCCAATATCATACAGAAAATAAAACAGGACCATTTGAGATAAAAATATATTCAAATCTTTACAAACAACCTCTGAATTTTAGTGATTGGTTATTAAGGTTACTAAATAATCAGGGTTATAGCAATTATTTTAGTGAATAGTTATAGTATTTATTTTCTATATGATCTTTTCTTAAAAATGAAGCAGATTTGCCAACCCATATAAATATGTAATTTTCTCCTATGTAAATCTGACATCTGCCCATTACATGGAAAATTTTTTAACCTGTCTTCATAAATTAGTCATAATTTATTTTCTATGAGGAAGAAACTTTCCAAAAACATAATTTTACTTTTGTTGTAGTATAAGTAGTAGATTCAGTGGCACTCTACTGCGGCAAATGAGATGACATGGACTTGATTTTAAGGATATTACTTAAAATGTTTCATTTTTACAAAGGTCAGAATGATTTACTGTAGCAATTGTTCGATTGAATCATGACTGAGACGCAAATCTTACCAATGTATTTTATGGATGTGCTTTAAAATAAAGTACTGGTCTTTTTTCTGAATTTTAAATAACTTCATATTTGTAAACACTCAAGTAGCACAGAAAAAAATTTAAGGAAAAAAAAATTACCTGAGAGCCCAAGCAGTTGAGTAGCGATGAGACATATTTTCACAGTGTTGGGAGGCTGCTTGAAGGTGTTTCTCTTCTATTTCTCAGGTTAGGTATTTGGACTTCTTCATGAACAGAGGCACAGATATTAATGTTGAGTAACTTGCTGTGGGTGCGTAGACGTTGGGAAGAGAACAACTGTTCTGTTGGTACAGATTATAGGTGAAGAGTTTACTCATGGCGCCAAAAAGAATAGTTATGAATCCTTGACCATGATAGCTTCCTCAGTTTTTCAGCTTCAGTTTTCATCATAGCTGAGAGTAAGGATGCTGGTCAACAGAGAGAAGCAGAAGGAAACTAAATAAAATGCCCAGAGAGAGTAATAGTAGAAGGGAGAGACATCAAGAAAATCTAAGCAATGAGAGAAAGTGTTATACACATATATGGAAATTTAGGGACCTTTAAGGAAAGATGAAACAATAAATATATGAGAAACTAGAAGAACAGAAAGTACCTTAGAGTTTCGCAATGTTAGAAAGTCAAAATTCCTTGAGACATAAATGTGGAATAGTTCATTAAAAGTATACTGTGTTCTATATGTAAATAGACAGCTGTCTCCCTCTAATATTGGGCATATAGTTTGTTACCCAAAACTTTTTGGATCATCAATAAGAATCAGAAGGAAAAGAAAATGGATGCCAGAGAGGCAAATAACAGCAACAAACTAAATTTCTGTAAGACTCAAATATAAAGTATAATGAAGACCTTGCAATTATTAAAACATCCTTCTAAGTTATTTTAATTGCTTTTGCAGCAGAACTTCCTAGGCTACTCTTTTCCTGATGGCGAATGTGAATCACACTCAACTATAAGCTCCAAAGCGTGACAGATCTATTTTATACATTACATGAAAAAATAAAACAAATACAATTATTCTATTCATTGGTTCACTCACTTCCTCATTCATTCATTCAGAATTGTTTATTAAGACCCAGACAATGTAGGGAGCTATTGATTATTTTAAAGATTTTACTTTTACCACTGAATATGAATGTTGCTTGCTAAAGAACTTGAATTTATCTCTGTCCTTGTTGGAAAACTATGGAAATATTTTAATCCCCTCAGTAATATAGTCATGGTAATATCATTAATCAAGTATAGATGGTGACAAAAATTGTCCTTTACCAAACTCTACTCAGGCTCCTCAGCTCTTTTTCACCCAGGCTTGACTGTTCAACTCTTCTGCTTGTCTCTGCTTTGTCCAGTTTTAGTGAGAATCCTGCTAAGTCCATTTAGGCAGAATCCCATACTCTCCTCCACATTTGATTACTCTCAACATCTAATTGAATTCCTCGTCCTTCACCATTTCCCAGATGATTTCTCATCATTCTGGCCTGCCTTCATCATGAATTCTGTTAGGTGGGTTTAGCAAGAATTCTGCATTACCTCTGATATTTTCTCTTAGTAATTTTTCATCCACTATGCATTACCCTACTCCTTGGATATAAATTCCCACTGGCCCATGCTGTATTTAAACTGAGTCCTATTCTATACTGAGGTCTCTTTTACCCTATTGCACTATTTTTTTTCTAAATAAAATCTGTTTTTACTGCTTCCATATAGTCTTGCTCTAATTTTTCTTTGACAGTGAATAGTGACAATGAGTATAAGAACTAGCACAAAGGTTCTGCATAGCATTTCCATAAATTGGTGATATATCCATGATTCACAAACAAATAAACAGAAATTTTAGTATGGCATTATGGTTAAAAACCAATCATAGAAACAGACCATTTGCTTTAAATCTTAGTTTTCCAACCTAGTAGCTATGAGATCTTGGGCAATTATTTTAGTTATCTCTAAGTTCCAATTTCCTAATTTCTGACATTGGGTAAGAATAATACTTAATTCATTGAGCTATTATCAAGTTTAAATGGGTTATTATTTGTTGGGTTATTGAACCCAACCATTGGGTTCAACCATATTTGAACCCATCCAAAAAGAAACCATTTATTGAAAATAGTAGGCACATATAAATATATTTTAAATAACTTTTAAATTTTAAAAGATGTTAATTTTAAGTGTTATCATCTGAATGTTCATGTTGCTCCCAAATGCATATGTTGAAACATTAATGCCCAATGTGATAGTATTAGTAAGTAGGAACTGTGGAAGGCCCTTATGCTGTGAGGGCAGAACCCTCATGAATGAGATTATTGCCTTATATAGGAAGCCCCAGTGAGATCCAAGCCCCGTCCACCATCGATGGACACAATGGGAAGGTGCCAGCTACGGACTTCCAGAAGAGGACCCTCATTGTACTGGCACCTTGATTTGGACATCCCAGCCTTCAGACTGTGAGAAATAGATTTCTATTGTGTATAAGCACCCAGTCTGTAGTATTTTGTGATAGCAGCCCAAAGTGATTGAGTCAGAAAATATATGAGAGTGAATCTGCTTGTGCATCTCAGGAGTCAGCAGGTTTTTTGTTTTTGTTTTTGTTTTTATGAAGGTGATTCCTCTATATTCTGAAAATTTTACTTGGTTCATACTTTATCTTATTAGAATAACTAAAATGATACTGGGATTTATTAATAGTCTTTGTGTGATATAAATTATTTTCATAAACATGATCACAAAAATGATAGTCTTTTTATCAATACTTACCATTTACTTAGTGATGTTTTCCTAATTTAAATACTTTTAAATATGTTTTATGTAGAACAAGCCTGATACACATGTTTCAGTGTAGAAAAACTAAAATATTTTATTTAAGAAGTCTTTGGAAGTAAATTGATCATCTTAATTTTTTCTTATATGTATAAATGATAAAAATCTGATATATAAAGTATAAAAACATCAATAACATACATTGTGGGGCAAAAGTAGGTTTACAGTGTAAGTAAGCAAAATGCAGTGTTTATTCTTGTATAATGTAATTATTGCATTAATTTTCATACAAACAACTGTAAACTTACTTTTGTCCCACCCCATATAAACTTAAAATGATGCATAATCAAACACTCTAATCATTCTTTACAAATATTAAAGAATGTTAAAACTATTACCAAGTAATTTCCATTCCTCGTAGGAAGCTAACAGCACAGTCAAGAATGTTGTATTTTATGCTACTTTTTGGTAGGGACTGTGTCATTATTAAGGGCTTTATACTGCATTACACATTTCAGAGTACTCTCATTATTTTTGAATTAACATTTCTGACATACAAGTCTTTCTACACATCTAATTTTAATTATCTTTATAACCCAATGTAAATTTAGTTAGAAAATTTGTTTAAAAATTGCTCTTTTATTTTTCGGATATTATCCACAGATAATCTGAGAGATATTTTAAGTTTTTAGCCCTAGATATAGAATTTGTTCACCTAATAACATTAATAATTTAATAAAGTATATCTGAGAATCTGTGCTTACATAAATTGGAATATTCTTAAATTAAATTTGATAATGTATTTGATTCTTAATAAAACTTTACATATATTGCTAGACATTCTCTATGAGCATTTATATTCAGTATATTAGTACAAATAGATTGATATTCTTTATCCCAAATGATGTGCTAATTTACAGTTTTTATCTAGAAATTTAGTCAACACATCTCAGAGAGCAGTTGACATTCCTAAACTTTCTGGACTACCTTGAAATACTACCAGATTATCAACTAATTCTGCTAATGGAGTCCTTGAGATTTAGACTGATATGGCTAATGTGCTCAATAATGAAATTTATATGAAAATCAGTCTATGGTGAGTAGAATAACTTAACCTTTCAAGATCACTCTAGGATACCTAGTCCTAGAAATATATTTTATTAGGCAAAATAACACCAAAAATCTGTTCAAAGTTATTTACAAAAAATATAGGAGATAAAAAGTACAAAGGAAGAAAGTCTTGCATGATCCAAATCATGAGTAATTTCTATGAAAATCTTGGCATGTATCATTTTCTTTGTCCTTATGTCTGCACATGTATGTGCATGGACATGTGCAAGTAACTAAATATGCATTGGTGGATATTTCTTTGTTATAAAAAATGATAAGCAATAAATTAAACCATTTTTCTGAAGATTTGAATATGTTAAATTAGGCTTAAATATATTGACATCAAAATATAACAGGAAACAATGAACATATTCTGTGGCCAAAAAGTCACAGATAATTCAGCTCATCATTCAATTTGTTCACTCTTCTTGCAATTTACCCCTACCCTTGTCTTCCAATCATTTTTCTACATTAGAAAGGCCATACCAGTCATGTAAAAATTATGTTTACACCTACAGACCTGTAAGCAATGTCTTTTTTACTGTATATCTTCATTTAAGTCCCATAATATTTTACTTAAATGGTTGAAGTTTCTAGTCTGTTAATTATCTTAAAACATAAGTCATGCTTCCCTCCTCATTCATTAATCCCTCCCTAGGTGCAAAAAGCTTAATGAACATTATTAAGCTAAATTTATGGTTTCCTTCACTTCAAAAGGCAAGCAGATTGTGGTTGTTTTTCCTCAGTGTTACCATGGAACCTTACAAAATCCCTCATTTTTATATATCTCACTGTGCTGTTTGTTTGCATTTTCCTGTCCGTTAAATAATGATCCCATTAAACAGTTCCTATTTCTCATTCAACCCTAAATTCCTGGCACCTAGCAAAATTCTTGGCATACAGTAGACTTCAAGAAGTAATTGTTAAATGAATGAAAGCATTAAACCTCCTACATCACTGTCACCAGTTTTAATGGCACAATTTGTATAGCCATGTTGACAGAATGGCTTGCTTTCATTAGGTAATCTTTAGAGATTTCACAGCTGCTATACACATATTGAATCATCCTTAGGTTTAGCAATTTCTATATGAATTTACAAATCTTTACCTGTGAGTTTCCCAGGTAAAGAATACATATGGTATTTGTGAGCTGCCCTTACAATTACTAATTGATTTCTGATTTTATTTTTGTTAACATCAAAAGAAATAGGCTCAGTAATCATTTTGGAATATATAGGTGTATCAAATCATCAGGTGTATGTCTTACACAATCTTATGTGTCATCTATATTCTAATAAAGCTTAAAAAATAAAGAGATGCTTTAAAAAAAGAATAGGAACAGAACATTTTCACAGCATGCTCAGAAAGTCACATTGGATTTTATTTATTAAAATTCAGAAAATCTTCAAAAGCCTGTTTTCCAAATGTTAGGTAAAAGTACCCAAATCCACTATGCCTCTCATGCTAGAAATCATCTTTGATTTCTTTATCTTCTTCGCTTCCACATCCGATTCCTTGCCACTGCTACTCCTGAAACGTGTCCCAAACACATCATTTTCACTGTCTCAAATGCCTCCAGTCTAGTCACGTGTACCAATCATCTTACCTGTTTGTTCCACCAAAATGTGCTCCAAAGTGGTCTCTCTACTTCCATATTGCCTCCGTCCCATTTTTTTCTCCAAAGAGAAGCCAGTATGATTTGCACAAGTATAAATGTTCCCATCACTCTCCTCTAATTGAATCAGTTGAATATCTTCTAAACAAATTTAAACTTAAAAAACCATCTTCCATATACTTTATAGCACCCTGTGTAACCTGGCTCTTCATTATCAACACAGAAATTGTTGTGACATGACTTCCTTATGAACAAGTGTCAGATTTCAAATTCTTCAACATGATAGCCTCTTATTGTCCAGAGTTGATTTTTTTGTTCTGTTTTGAGATATATCACATAAAAAATTCATTATTTTAGTAAAAGGCAAAAGATTTATATGATCTGAAGAAACCAGAGTATAAAAAATTCATTATTTTAAAATGCATTTTTGGTGATGTTTAACATTTTCACAAGGTTGTGCAATCAAATTGCAGAACATTTTTTGTTACCATAGAACACATTATCATACCCACAAGCAGTCAACCCCTGTTACTCACTACTCTGGGCCCCTGGCAGCCGCTGATCTGGATTCTGTCTGGATGTTTCACATAAGTGCAATCATATAACATTGATTTCTCATGTCTGGCTTCTTTTACTCAGCTTAATGTTTTCAGTGTCCATTCATGTTAAATGTGTCAGTATATTATTTTTTTTATGGCAGAATAACATTCCATGGTATAGATAAACCACATTTGTTTAATCACTTAGCAGTTGATGGAAATTTGGGTTACTATGACTTAGTGCTATTTTGAATGATGCTACTATAAATATTCACATGTATATTTTTGTGTAGAAATATGTTTTTACTTCTCTTGGGTACACTCAAAGGTGTAAAATTGCTGCCTCATATGAGAAACTGATGTTTACCTTTCTAAGTTCCCCAATAAATACAGTGGCACCTTGGTACTCATTGTTAATTCATTCTGGAACTCTTGACAAGTGCTGAAACCAACAAGTGCCAAAACCAAGTACCGAGCAAGTGACAAGTGATGAAGCATTTTCTCTTGTGAGACCATGTCATGACTCGTAGAAGTTTTGGCAAGTGCAACGAGTGCTGAGCTAGTGCTGAGGGCTGAAACATAGTTTCTCATCATAGTATGAAAACAGGGTTTGACAAGTTCTGAAGCCAATGAGTAGTGAGGTATGACTGTATTTTCAAAGCAGAGGCAATGTTTTACAACCCAAGAGTAATGAATGAAGGTTCTAATTTTTCCATGTCCTCGTCAACTCTTGCTATTGTTCTTTTTTCTTCCTCTTCTTCCCCCTACTCCTCATCCTCCTTCTTTACGTTCTAGTTGGTTCAAAGTTGTTTAATTTGCATTTCAATGAACACTAAGAAGATTAAGTTTTCACATGTTTATTGGTTATTTGTATATCTTCTTTGAAGAAATATTTGTTCAGACCCTTTGCTAATTTTAACAATAATAAACCAGTAATAATAAAATGTTTCCCTGAGTTTTGAGCTGCAAATTATCAAACTTGAGGAGGCAGCCCTGGGAACTGCCGTTTGTAGCCCAGTCTACAAATGTGAGTGAGGGTGGCCTTGGGACACCCACCTGCAGTTGATGTCAGGAGGGGAAGTCAGTCTTGTGAGACAGAGCCCTTAACTTGCAGAGTCTGCTCTAACTCCAGGCACTCAGTGTTAGAATTGAATTATAGGATGCCTGGTTGTAGTCTTCAGGAGGGATAGAGCATTGGTTAGTGTGGGGAGAACACATACACACATTTGATTTCAGAAATATTCTGTGAGAAGAGTAACAGAGCTTTCTTTTAGTCACACACAAACTTAGCACCACCTGTACCACCACCACTACCACCACAACCACCACCACTATAACAGGGGGGTCCCGCCTGGTCACTGGGGACTAGGGAAATCCCTGATCTTGGGGGACCCCCAATTCAGCACTAGAGGCTGCACTTCCCCAGTGAAGAGGGAAGGGTCTCAGGGAACCCCAAAATTGTGGATCGAAGCAGCAGCTGGCAAGAGAGCCTGAATTCCCGGAGGGACCCCTGAGAGGGGTTGGGAAGTCCTAAATGAAATCGTACCTGAAACCACAGGACAGCCTTTCCACACCCTCAGGCAGCCAGAAACTAGCTAGCTGGGCACCAGCATGTGTTGCTGTAGCAACTGAGCAGCATGGCATGACACAGCTGGAGGCAGCTCTCACAGAGACAGTGTGGGGCTGAAGAGGTCACAACACATTTTGTAACAAAGTGATGCCCTGACCCGGGAGAGATTCGGTGCCCCTGTGCAGCTAGAAGACCCTCCTACCCAGTTCCAGATCATGGTGGCCAGAGGAGGGGCAGAGACACAGTGCAGTCTGACACTTATGGTGGACATTGGTTTGAACTGGCTGGGAATTCAGATACTCCCATAGTGAACAGGAATTGGGGGAAAATTTTTAAAACAGAAGGCATGCAGAAGTCTTTTCCCTTTTGTGTTCACCTCACTTGCAAGTTTGGGAGTTATCGCCTAGAGACTGAATCCTGTGCATAGAACACGCATCCCACCAGCACCAGGCCCCGTGGGACACCGGGCTCTTGCACTGCCCTGTTCACAAGGTCTGGAGCAGGTTCACATGAAACACCCACTTTGTCAGTGGTGAGCTTGGGTGCAACACTGCAAACCTGCACTGCACAGCATCGGTGTTGGACTGCTCCCATTCTCTTGCATGGAGTGTGGCACACAGACACAAAGGCCAGGAATGTTCCTGAGGGCACAGCAGCCCAGAACATCATAGCCCAGCAGACTGAACCCTTCACACAACTGGCTGCCATGATCTGGCAGTGCAGTTGGGCCACAGAAGAGGGAAGAAGCTGCCCTGGGAAAATGGAGACTGGTCTCACAAGTGCATGCTCTGAGAAAGAGGGAAAGCCTGGACCTAGAGAGACAGAGACTCATTTGTGTAGCAGCCTTGGACTACAGATAAGAATGGATCAGGGTCTCTGGAAGTGGATTTGCATTTCAGTCTTTCTGGGGAACAAGGGGATTTCTGTGTTTTGCTGAAGAGAATGGTACAGAGCCAGGGGGCCCCAGCTCCCTCAAATTGGGCACCCTGTTAATAAAAACTTTTTTTCCTCCCCAACAATCTCTGTCTTATGGTTGTGTACTGTAGCAGGTAACTGAATCCCACTTTGCCCTGTAACACCACATCAGTGTGGCTACAAACTAAACCAAAAAGAAATTATAAAGTTGGAGTTAAACATAATTTTGAGCCGTGTGAAAATCCTTAGTCTTTCTGTATCTTATAGCCAATTAGACAATCTGAATAGTCCAATACTCAATTGAATGAAGTAATAAAAACATTCATTTTTTTTTATTATAGCAACTCAGAATGTCACTGTTTCATACCTGGATACAGGAAAAAAAATGAAAAATTCTGCCTTGATATATAAATCATCTCTACATTTAAAGCACTTTCAAAGAATCAAATTAATTCAAAGAAATTAGCAACATGGATTTGTTGCTATTGTTAGAACACCATTCACTAGGGAACCTAGGGTGCATGTTTTCGTTTTATTTACTATATCGCACACTGCATTGAAATCCAAGTTACTACGTGGTATAGATTTAGCATAGCAGACCAAACAACAGGATTCAAACAACTATTCCAACTCAGAAATTTAAATGTAAGCTGGTGGGTAAATATCAAGAATACAGAGAATGCCTCTACCAGGTCATCCCAAGCAAACATGAGCCTCTGTGTGACACATGGTACCAATGTCATGAGGCAGTTCTTTGTTTCCGCGTCCCCTCAGTGAGCAGTGGGTTAGCGGCAATTCTCCCTGCACTCAGCTTCACAGAGCAGGAGGGAAGCTGCTTCCAGAAGAGAAGGAAGCAATCCCGTGGTCCAAAGTGAGGACGTGGGGTGAGGAGACAGTGTGAATTTGCTGTGTATGAAAAATAACAGTTACTGCAACACAAGTGAGAATATTTTCAGAGTGTCATGAAAATACTTCCCCAGAGAATTCTCTCATTAGGAGGTGAATGAATGATTTTGTTGTGTAAATGTTAACTTAAAAAAAATCATTCTCTTTCTCCAGAGTGTCTGTTTTCTTCCAAAACCAATCACCACTTGGCCATATCATTGCTAAGTTGATGAATTATAGGAGTTTTCCTTCCTGACACCTTTGGCTGATACCAGTGAAGAGTAATATTCTGGTGCTAGGGAACAAGCTGCAAATGAATCAATCTAGGGTTTGACATTAATAGGCTAGACAGATATGGGAGCAAATAATTTTAATACAGTATTATAGCAATTATCTATTAGGTCAGAGTTTATCATGTGAAAAAAGTGAAAATCTGCCTAACTGTGCTAAAAATCTAAATAATTCTCTATTCTGCAGTTAATAAAATTATGCTCATAATTTGAGTTTCTGATAGAAAATATCTTTATTTTTATGAATCTTGATATGTAATTGTCCTTTGTTTTTTGACTTTCCTATACACAATGATATCACAAAGTAAAAACTGCAGCCATAGCTTGTATGGCTCAGTGGATTGAGTGCCAGCTTGCGAACCAAAGGGTCGCCAGTTCGATTCCCAATGAGAGCACATGCCTCGATTGTGAGCCAGATCCCCAGTGGGGGGAGGCATGAGAAGCAACCACACATTGATGTTTCTCCTTCTCTTTCTCCCTCCTTTTCCCTCTGTCTAAAAATAAATAAATAAAATCTTGTTTTTAAAAAAAGTAAAACTTACAGGAGAGATGTAACACTCATCAAATATAATGTTCCTCAGTGATGACCTAGAGAACTAAATAGATCGGCAAGTCCTTAATTATACTGATGAATAAAATAAATAAGTTTTAAACTAATCAATTTAACTTTTATGTTACAGATAGTAATTCTAACTTTTGTTACATCTACTCTAATGCCCAAGGCATTTGGCATCGCTAAAATTAAAGGGATATACATTGCTGATCAGACTGATAAACATGCTCTTACCTTTCAACTATTTTTAAGAGAATGTTAATTAGATTACTTGGTGCAAAAGTACTTAATGAGTTCTCATGTGAAGTGGGCATCCTAAGTATCTTCATTCCTTAGTAGAGATTTGATTAGTAGCTACATGGTAATTATCTTCTAAAGGACTAAAGCAAGAATACTGGCAAGTGGTACATTTTAGATTGTAGTTAATAAGTTATATAGAATAACTATTTTGCAAGAATATATTAAGAATATTGCAATTTTGTCAAAATAAGCAAGGCAAATTGAACTATATAATTTCTAAGTACATTTGTTTCTGAATTTGAAAATGATATGATATATAAGTATTTAAGTGTACTAATCTTTTGTGTAAACAATCAATGTATTCAGTGTGATTTATAAGTAGGTACAAACTTATAGTATATATCTGCTAACTAAAAAGGCCTCTTCCGCTTTACATAAATGGCAAGTATTATTTATTCTTCAAGGTCAAATTCATCAAGAGTCTGCCATGATATCCCATTTCCAACTTTTACCTTTCTCCAGTGCCCCTACTAAACTCAATCATTCCATTTTGTGTATATCATCACCGTTGTTCCATGAATTGTTCAGAACGTGAACCTCCTAAATTATATTTCAAATGTTGGGTATAAGGAGCATTCTTTTTCCTGCAAAGATTATATACATTCTCATAAATATGATAAAAAAACACAAAGTTTAAGCAAGAAACTCGATCTTAGGTTGTGTGACTTAGCAGAAAAAAAGTATCTTAAATTTTAATTATTAATTTTAGATATTGAATAGTTACAAATATATACATAAGTGATATTCACACTTTAAAAGTAACATTAAGATGAACCCTGACTGAGTAGCTCAGTTGATGAGAGTGTCATCCATATATACCAAGGTTCTAGGTTTTCTCCCTGGTCAGGACACATACAAGAATCAACCAAGGAATGTATAAAGAAGTGCAACAACAAATTTCTCCCTTACTCTCTCTCTCTCAAATCAATAAATAAAATAAATTAAAAGGAACCTTACAATGAACACCTTGTGCCCAGCACCCAGCAGAAGAAATAAGCCATAATAGTATATTCCTTTTTATCTCCCTTGGAATTTATTTAGATAACTACTAGACCCTCTCTCTGCATTTCCCATAGCTCATGACTTTTTGAAATATGTAACTCTCTCTTTCTTCTTTGTGCCATGTTCTGCATTTTTTTCACATCTATGACTAATTCTCACTTCACCTCTTTTTTAATCTGTTACGAAAACAGCAGCAGCACAGCTGTGGTCTGGGGTTTAAGGTTGTCATCACACTCATTAGACACAATTAGCTTTCGACCTAACACTATATTTATGCAGCTTTACAGATGACCCCCTTCAGTGAGAAGGCACTGATCATAAGAATCAAAGAGAATTCTGAGCAAGAAGTGTCTTCATAGATTAACTGAGGCTCTGTATTTATTAGATGAGAAATCTGAGATTCAGTAACATACTTAAGATCTGTCAGGGAATATGTGATGCATTCAAACTGGATAATTTGAGGAGAGTTTAGTAAAAAGTTTGTTTTCAAATATGAAGGTAGTAACCACTAGGAATAGTATAGACTCTTAAGGTTCACTACAGAAACAGGTCCCATCCTAGATCTACGGAATCAAAGAAGTATCTCTGTGGAATGAGCCACCCAAAGAAACTGTGGAATTTGTTTTGAGGATGCAGCAAAATCCCCACACCATGGCTGAAAAGGAGCTCACAGAATTAAATCTTTGACTTCACTCTTTATACAACTCCAGAGCTCTTGTGAAGCCTGAAATTGGCTGGATGCACTCAGAAGCCAGGCCGACGGGGAACGTGTTGATGCTGTCCACACTGGTACAGTCCACTGGGCAGGGCACTCTGACGAAGGACATAGTAGACACGCAGTAGCTAAAGGAAACTAATGAAAACAAGCATCTGGGTGAATGAAATTTCTATAGAAGACATAAACTTCCCTGACGTTTAAGACCATTGCCATGAGTAAAAAAGTATTATTCTTGCATTGAGAACCACTTCTGGTCATTTTTCTAGGCACTTTTTAAACACGGAGCTCATCAAAATGAAGAAAACAAACTTTCTACCCTTGTGAAACTCAAGTTAGATGAGAGTGGGAGGAATAAAAAAGTGGTAAACAAATATATAAAATGATTATAGTTTTAATATATGTTTTTCAGGAAATAAGTGCCTGAGGGGGGAAAAAGGAGAATAATAAATATATTAGCTGGACAGAGCAAAGTGATGAGTACGTCTATTTCAGAGATATAAAAATTTAGAGGTTAGCATTATGCAAGCTTGCAGATTTTAATGATAGATATACAACGCAAATATTTTGTGCTCATATCTGTTTTTTCTCCTATTCCCTGTCAGGGAAGATAGCGTTTTAAAATATTCATCGTCTGTCTCTTTCAAACTTGTATTTCTTTGTACAATTGGTACTTTCACTCTTTAGTGACCGAAGCTTCCGGTGCTTGTTGCCTCGGGAAAGGGGTGATGGAGTGGAAAGCAAAGAACATTATGAATCTCAAATAGGTTGGCATTATAGATACTTGTTACATAAAACAATCCTGAGTCATGGCAAAATCTCTCACTGAGACTAGGAAATTCGCCTGTTGTGAAAAGTTGGAGAGATGAAAAGGTTGAGCACAGAGCAGGAAAGGTGAAAGCAAAAACTAACAAACTAAAAAAAGATAGAACTTTCAGACTGAATCATATACATTTGGATTTAAGAACATATGAATGTGTGTCCCATTCCCTGGAGACTCGGAATATGGGTTAAAAAAAAAAAAACAGGACAGAAATTACTGCATAGTATATCTAGATGGAAATTTTGAGAATTGTTTTAGAAAATGCTGTTGTACCACAGTAGTTAAAAGAGCAGTAATTTCACTAACATTGTGAGTTATTGAAAAGCCTCACAGAGCAACACAGGGTTGCATAACAGAATTTCTGTTGGTTCTAGAGTAGTGAACGCTGGTTAAGATATGAACAAAAAATGAACTACAATCTCTCCCAGACTTACGATGGTTTTTAACTATTTCAGGACTTGACAATGATGAAAATCAATATGCATAATAGCCTTGGCCACTGTGGCTCAGTTGGTTGGAGCATCAGCCTATAAACTGAAAGGTTGCAGGTTTGATGATTCCAGGTGAGGACTCATGCCTGGGTTGAAGGTTCAGTCCCCAGCTGGGGCTCTTAAAAGCGGCAACCAATTGATCTTTCTCTCCCTTTCTCACCTTCCTTTCCCCTCTTTCTAAAATCAGTAAGTATGTCCTTGGACTAGGATTTTTTTAAATACTATGCATAATTAATTACATGAGATTTTCAACTTTTTATTATAAAGTCAACTTTGTGTTAGATGATTTTGCCTGACTATAGGCTAATGGTAAGTGTTCTGAGCGTGTTTAAGATAAGCTAGGCAAAGCTAAGATGTTTGGTAGGTTAGTTATATTAAACACATTTTCAATTTATGATAGATTTATCAAGGTGAATCCTTTCATAAGTCGAGGAACATCTATAGATAAATGAAGTACACTAAACCAGACACGGTAAGGTAAATCTCAGCGAATGCCAATGTGTTCGAATGGTGTTCGATACCGTATGAAACCTTCTCCTACTAGACTGAGCATTATACATCTCAGAATTTTGATCCAATAATGGAAACTTTATGCTACCTCAGCAAAATGGAGTTTACAAAAGAAATTGGGAGTCATTATGAGATAATAACAGAACAAAATACTCTGTGCATGCGTGACTTCATGGAGTACAACTTGAAACTATGACACAAACAACTTCAAGATTTTTAGGTGTTTGGATTAAATATTCTTTTTATTAGAGCATTCATCTGTTTTAAAGTTATTTAGTAGGCTTTCAACTTTTATAGTTTTTTTTTTTTACTTTTAGGAAAAATGTAAACTATTCATTGTTCCATTGAAAGCATACCACGAGGAAAGTATTTGCATTTCTGTGTTATACAAATCTGTGTATGAATACAGTCTCTGTCTTGCACAATTGACTCTGATCTCATTTTTCTTATCTCTATGAAGAGAAGAGAATAATATTTATTTGGTAGAGGTGTTTTCTGGGATAGAAGTAATATGGGGAAGGCATAACATAGTAAATGTGTAATAAATAGCTGTTTAATCTTATTTTAAAGTTGGTAGAGGAGTCTGTAATCCTTTAGGGACTAGATAAACTTGATGTTCAGATGTGACTTGATTGAAAAAAAATCATCTGCTCCTTTGCCACTTTCTGTATTGTAGTAACCAGCCATTTGGAAATAAAGCATTACTAGTTTGGAAATGATAGTGTTTTCAGACCCAGAGAACATGCAGTTGGTTTTGTTAACTCAAGTCACATGTGTTTTGCATGTGGCAGGAATTCTATAATCACAGAATAAGCTTTCATTATATAAAAGAAAGAGCTTATAGTCTTCAAAATGAAAAAGAATAACATTAGAACTAGAGAATGATTTTCATAACTAGTAAAAAGGATGAGGGCTAATATTATTTTTCAGCTTATTCTCATTCTTTTCATGTTTTCCTTAATTTTTTGATAGTGACATTCAAGTAGCTTAAATCTATTTAATGGTAGAAATAATAGATAGGCCCCATGAGTCACCCTCCACATTCATACATAAAAAAATGTGGGAATTGTATAAAATAGAAAGGGAATCATTTAGAATATCTTTTCTTCCTACTTGAATTGTTGAGCTATTATATGTTTGGCTACTATGAGCACATTTTTATTTGTACATAGGTCATAACTTTTAAAATGGCAATAGCTAAAAATTGAAGCTTAGAACAAGTGGAAGGTGAAATTAAATACAAAACTGAATAATCAGAGTGGATAGAAACAATTTATATTAAGTGATAATGTTAATTCAGATATCATCTATAAAATAAAATAAAAAAGGAGCTATATTTCTAATAAAATCTATTGATTTAAAAATGTAAATGGTATATTATTAAAATTAAGCTACATAAACATGATAGTTAATATTATAGAAAAAGTTAACTACTTTTACAGATATTTTTATGGTATAGGGGAAAATAGTTAAATGTAAGGAGAAAAATAGCAAAAATAATTGTATAACCCTTAAATGTGTAAGAAATGATTAACAAAAAAAAAGGAAAGGTATAAAGAAATCACATTTGACCATCATTTTAAATTTGGGGATGTGAAGAAAATAGGAGTATTTTAAATTGAAGTAAAACGGGGATATCAAAATGGAGATGAACTAGTCAAAGTATGGGGGAGGCTGAGGGATAAATTAGTAGCACAGAAGGATGCCGGGAACTAACATAAGAAAGAGCTTGGTTTCACAAAAGCAGAGTGAATCAAGCAATTTTTTACACAGCTCACAATATATTATCAGTTTTGCTGCTAAGATCAGTTATATCACCAAGACAAAGATTTAACCTTTTGTTTTCCAAATGTCCCTGGATGAACCAGGCCTCTTTATAAGCAGCAAGAAATAAGCCTCTGATGCACACAATACCCTTGTCATTAAACATAGAATTTGGTTCTTCCTTATCTACACCTAAGTCCATTTTTTTAACAGTCCCAAACTCATGATTGGTAAGTGAAATTTGCAAAAGAAACAGGATATTTGGAGTAACATTAACTTACTAATAAATATTTTATTTTTTTCTCAAAAGTAATGCTGATATTGCCTTTGACATCCTATAAAGTATATTCAGAATATTTATCAAAATCATTGAGCATAGCTACAATTCCAGCTCCTATGAGGGAAAAGGAGCAAGGAGAGCTCAGGAAATGCAGGATAGATGAACAGAGAATCCACTGACAAAGCTTACAGTAGACCTGTGACTGGTTCTTAGGGAAAGCTGAATAAATCATTTGCATAGATAAGTTATACTTAATAGTTGGGTATTTTTGACTAATTTCAGAAAAAAAAATAAAGTTTACCATATACCCAGACTGTTGGGAAGGAATAGAAATAGGGCTACTCAAAGTCTAGGAAACCAAATGTTTGTTTATTATCTCATTAATAAAAAATATAAGTTGTGCTATTAATAATAATTTTGAATAATGCTGACTTTGTTGAGTTGAAATCAACAGTAAAAATTTTCCATACATATGTATTTTTTTCTAGACCAGTTTTAGTACTGAACCACTAGTCATTATGGGAGTTTGAAAGCACAGTCTACTGCTGTCACCGGCAGGGGCGTCCAATTTGTGGCCTGCCGGGCTGTCCAACATGTTTCAGGATGGCTATGAGTGCGGCCCAAGACAAAATTGTAAATTTACTTAAAACATCATGACATTTTTTTTGTGGTTACGGGTTGCACTGTATTTAATGTGTGACCCAAAGCAACTGTTTCTTCCCGTGTGGCCCAGAGATGCCAAAAGTTTGGACGCCCAAAAGTTTGGTCATTACATTGTAAGGTATAACAATGTTGAATCACTTTGTTACATACCTGAAGCTAATATACTATTGTGTGCCTACTGTAATTTAATAAAAAGTTTTAAAAAAGAAAAAGGAAGGAAAGAAGGACAGAAGGAAAACAGACAAAAGCCTAAAGGATGAAAACTGGAATGCCATTTTACCATAAGTTGAGGTACATCCAGTCTTTTCATTTCTTCCTACGCAGGCAACCTGATCTTTCTGCTTTAGTTGCTGTAGTTCATTCCCCAGTTTGTAATGTAATACAACTAACAATACTCTTGGCAATGTTTTCTGACTCTCACCACTCAGGGACTTCATAAACCACTGTGGACGACCAGCTTTGCTGAGTACAATTGTGTGGTTGGATGGGATGTTTGACCTCTGAGAGCCCCAGTTCCTTTGTCTGTTAGTCAAGCCTCATTCACAAGAGCAGCATGAGGATCAAATGTCAGTACCTGGTTTGGTCCCTCCACCCTCTCTGCACGGCAGTCACAATTACTAGCTTCCTCTTTGTTGTTGTTGTTGCTGTTGTTGTTAACTATTAGGGTGGATTTGGTCTATCCAGTTCCCCCCAAACTCTGTGTATGTCATTAAGCGTCTGCAGGCCAGGGGCTGTTCTCTCTGTTTGACTTCCCTGATGCTCCCTGACAAACTGGTTCTGATGCTTTGCCTTTCCTCCTCTGGCATCTTTTCTTCTCTCTCACTGTGGACAGACACTAAATGAGCCTCGTGCACTCACCTATCATCTTCTCATCAAATTGAGCTGCCTTTAGTTCTGGACTGTAAAGTAATGAAGTTGGGATCAAACCTGACATTTAGGCAAAGGAGGACCTGACCCAGGCATTAACTGGGATACACTTCCTGTAAAATGAGGATGGTTACTTCTGGTTGTTCTGTAAAGCCATCTTTCTGTTACAAAAGTGTTTGTTTGTTTGTTTTGTTTGTTTATTTATTTATTTATTGCTGTACCATTATAGTTGTCCCAATTTTACCCCTTTGCTCTCCCCAATACAATGCTTAATTGAATTAGGTGTCAATGATGCATTCTTATTTCTGTGCCTTAAAATTTTAAATTCTGTAATAAATAGTCATTCAATTGTATGTTTTTCTTTCCTTCTAAACCAGGAAGGTTGACTACCACCCATACCTTCCTATTGTATACATGTGGGAGTAGAAAGATCATTTGGAAAATAGAAATAAAAGTCCTTGAAAAATAAAACAAAACTTTTTTTTAGCATGTTCCCATGAATTTGATTTTATTAGGCAGAATTCCTAAGGAAACTGACTCTAAGCACCTGATTACAATTTTGAATCCTACTATCCCTTTGAAATATTAGAGCCCAGAAAGTTAATATTTCATAATGCTGCTTTTAAAACCACATTAAAATATTGCTTAGGTTGCCAATATGTCTCTTGCTTTCTGGTGCTTGGGAAATTTTTTTGAAAAGTTAGCATTATCAACATTTTTCTTCCTGTTTTTAAGTTGTCCTATATTTACTTGGAAAGAAACCTCACCAAAGCAAACAATTTCTTTCATCCATATTCAAACCATCCTCCAACTTCATCAAACGGCTGTCTCACACAGCCTCTCCTTTTTGCTAAAGTGGTTCCACGTGGCAGCATAAAATGCAGAATTTAAAAGGAAGCAACAGAATATTGGCATCAACCAATTGTTGATGTCAAGAAAGAAAATGCTATAAAAGCTTACCTATTAGTAAAGGGACCTAAAGGTGATTTGTGAATCCCATTCACTGCCCAAAAAAACATATAAATCTTAATGTCATTATCAACAGCAAACATTTCAAAGATTATGTAAAGTCAGTTATCTGAGCCCTCAAGGCTTAAAAAGATTTCCATAGGGAACTAAAAATAAGAGCAGAAAACCTGCTTGAAAAAACAGTGTATGATCATTTATGTTTACTGTTATTTAAAAAAAATGAAGAAGTAATATATTATGTTTATAATTCAAATAATATAAACAAAATATACATGTTAATGGCCTGGCATATAGTTTCTATGATGCTTTATGGGTCTGTCTGTGCAAAAGTCACTTATGAGGTGTTCTTACACTTAAGTGGATGGGTCTATAAAAATATCATCATCACAACATATGATACAGCCTATTAAAGTAGTTCCACACAATAGGAGCACACACAGTAGATGGTGATGGGGAAGAAAATATCTCCACTCTTAAAAAAAAATTCTCAGACATTCTTCAATGGACATTCAGGTTAAAATCACTGGAATATTACTAATTTATCAAAAGGCATTTAAGATATAGAATATTGTATCTTTATTTTAAACTCATTTTTTGACTCTCAAGTCTTGAAGTTTTTGTTGGCAAATTTGAGTAAATGAAAGAAAACTAATATAAAAGTATTTTCTTGAAGAAGTTTACATTCTAGTAGAGAATGTAAGTCACAAATTCAAAAGTGTAATAAATAATTTAAAGTGTTTACCAGAAATACAGTGTACTTTTAGGGAAGGAAGTCGAAGATGGAGGGAATCAATTACTTCTCCCATGTTAAATTCAGAGAGGTTTCATAAAGAACTGAGCTTTGAGATAAATTTTAAAGAATAAATAGGTTTTTACCACACAGAGAAAAAAAAGAGCATACCACCAACTTCATATAAATGCATACTTTAAAATAATTATAAAATGATTCTCTGTGTTTGATAAGATGTTTCGAATGAAATGGAAAAGGAGCAAGGGGAAAAACTAAACATCATATACTAGATATCATGATTATTAAACTGAAATTAGTTTTATCCATCCTCAGTTTTCTCATCTATGAAAAAGGGTGATAGTCCTTATGGCAAATTTTCTTGTAAGAACTCACTGAGCTCCATGTACAGAACCTCTTACAATAACCAATAAACAGCGATCTCATTTCCCTTTCTCCAAAAACACCGAAAATAAAAAAAAAAGATATGAGAAGACAGAAAAGAAATACAATGAGAAATTACACTTAATTATGAAAGAAAGCTTAGAGGGGCTGTGAAAGAAATGATTGAATGGAATGTTCTGCTCTATCTTATGCTACAAATCTACTGTTATTGCTTTGCTACAAGGATGATACAAATAATTAATATGTAAGTCTGATAAACATCCTGAAATGTCAGAATTAGCTCTCTCTAAATGAATATGTGGTTTCTTCAATATTTTTAAAAGGTACAATTTTCTATTTAGTGAATCCAATTTCTATTGGCTTGTGATGTGGATTATGAGATCAGAGATATGCTCTATTAAGCCAAAGAGATATATATTTCAAAAGGGCAGCAAATCTTTCATAAGACATGCATTACTTTCTGCTGTATTTATATTACTCAGCAAATTGTCACTGGTTCCTTAGGAGAGATTAATCCAACTAAATTAACTGCATGCTTGCTGACTTCCTACAGGCCCTGTATTAGTCACCATATTTTAAAACATAGGTACATGTATGATTAAGAAATAGCTATAATCTCAGGTAACTCATGTATATTAAGGGAAAAAGTGAAGGTTACATCACTTACATTAATGTTAGGAAAACATAAATATCATACATTTTCTAAACCCCATAAACACTATGTGTAGTTGCATAATTGAATCTTAAAAATTGTACTAATTATACAAACAATAACACTAACAACATTAATTACTTAAAATCAGTTTGCAATTATTTTAAACCAAAGAGCACCAAGCATATTTTTCTATTTGCTGTGGTACAAAATAAAACTCAGTGAAACTTCCATAATACTTTTTTTTAAAAAATTATTTATTTATATTTGTAGAGAGGGAAAGGGAGGAGAAAGAGAGGGAGAGAAACATCAATGTGTGGTTGCCTCTCACGTGGCCCCCGTTGGGGAACTGGCCCACAACCCAGGCATGTGCCCTGACTGGGAATCGAACTGGCAACACTTTGGTTTGAAGCCCATGCTCAATCAACTAAGCTACACCAGCTGGGGCCCATAATACTTTTAAAGTGAAGTTACATTTTATATAATTTAATAATGTTTTACATTGCATTAAAATCTAGATTTTTATTCAACATGTAAAAAAAAAAAGAGGAGCAAAGGAGAGACAGAGAGCCCAAGAGATACATAAAAAATGGTGAGAAAATATGGAAAATAAGCATGTTCTCCTTGGCTGTATTGCATACTAATAACATGCATTGGAAGGTAAATGACATTTGAACTGGATTTCAAATAATGAAGGAGAAAGGAAACAGGAAGGTATCTGAAGAAGAGAAGATAAAGACTAAAAAAGAGGCATGTACCTGCATAGCATCATCAGAGAATGTTGGAAAGTTCATCACTATTAGGACAGAGAGGAGAGGTGGTGAGATAGAAAGACAAAAGTATGGGTTAGGCCAAATATGAGGGAGACTAAAATATAATGAAGTTTAAACATTATACTCTGTGTAACAAAGATTGTACCTGATGTTTGTGGATGCAGGAGTAGTATGGTTAGATTTCTCTTTGAGAAATACAGTGTCAACAACAATGGCAAGGATGGATTCAGGTTGGCCAACAACATGCTTATAGCATCACTCCCCATGAGAAATCAGGGTACATTAATCTAAATGGTGACAGTACTAAAATGAAGAAGTTACCTCCTGGAGACGGAGCAAATGGGACCTCCTGAAAAAAACACATCTCTAATAATTCTTAAAAACATTGAAAAGCTTATTCATTAGATTAATATGTTCATGGCTTCTTAGAACCCAATTTCAGGAATGCCTGTTAAAATATAATTTGCTCAGCACTCTACCCAAGTCAGAATCTCCTCTAAAATAGCAAAGCAACCACGTTTGGCAACACTTTGGTTTGAAGCCCATGCTCAATCAACTAAGCTACACCAGCTGGGGTGTTCATTCTTCTTCATCCACCCGTACATGTCTATTGCGTGGAACAATATGCAGTGATTTCTTCTCATTTATCTTTGCGATGAACAGTACATTATTTTCTATGAGCTTATTGTACCCTTAGTTTTTATGCACTCTGTGTTACATGTATAGCATGTCTCTATGCTTCCTGGCTCCTTTCATATTCTATTTCAGTGTGATAATTACTGTGAGCACCAAAGTATAGAGCTCATTGAGGGTTATTCTTCAGTAAAATTCAAGATAACAAAAAAAAAAAAACAGAATAAATATTCTAGTACAATTAGCCCATATAAGTAATAAATACCAGCACATGAATAATTCAGATATGAACTGGTTTGATGGAAGAGGCGTCATGTAATGAGTTTTACTCTATGTACCCTTTTAGATTGAATCAACATATGACATTCCTTTCACAGTAATAAGAAATTAGTTCAGGATGGGGAATTTTCTGAGCTGAATTGGCCTAATGAAGATGGACAGGATAGATCTCAGCTCTGAGATTATAATCAGGTAAATTTTCTCTGACAGTAAAGTATCAATTTATTAACTGCATTATAGATAATATGTTAAAATTGTCTACAGCTATATAGATAATTTAGCCATGATTCATTAAGATAATTTACAATTAGCTGGGTTTTTAATGTGGCAATCCTGTAATAAACCATGTTAACAGCAGAAATAAGGATATTCTGTAACTTATTCACAAACGTATTCATATATGCAAATCAAAAATAAATACTTAATTTTTAAGGCATGTACTTTTCAACATTGTTTCTGCAATGGTTCTCGATAAACATATCCTGTTCCCATTATCTGAAGACAGCTATGTGTATATCTTTAGAATGGAGAAAAAACAAAATTAAATGACATCTTTTTATTTTATTATATTTTTACAGTGGTTATTACAGAGATAAGTTGAGCAGCTTAAACCAAAATAGTGTAGAAAGCAAGGCATTATTTTATTGTTGTTGATGATCCTCTAAATAATGGAAGAGAAATACAATATAATTTTAAGTTTGGTAAAATTTCTAATTTTGGAAGTTCACACTATTGACAAATCTGGATTAGCAAAGGTTAGAGTAAAAGTGTAAGGACAATTAAGAGGCAATGTCAATGAAAAAGGCACGAAAGTGTAAAGAATGGAACAATGTAGTATTAATGGAGTTAAGAAAAGAGGAGAATACGTTAAATTCTTTGGGAGGTATTCTCAATATAGCCTATTGATTACATGGACCACTTGAGTGAAAGGCTAACTCACATGCCAGTACCATTAATAGGGTTTGTAGGAGGCAGTGCAGGTTTGGTGAAAATAAAATTAGTGGGTCCTTGCCTTTAAATTTTTTTCACAAATAATTATAAAAGTACAAGACAGAAGATAATATTGGTCTATATTACTCAAAGTATGATCTGTGAACTGGTAGCATTGGCATCCCCTGGGAAGCAGGAAACAGGGAAGACAGAACAGAATGAGAAAGTTTAAAATCATCTAAGAGGACATTCACAGGAAGAGCTAGACTGAATGAAATACACTATTCAAAGATATAATGAGAACCAAGGTTCCAATTTTATTCTGGAAGGTCAATGAATAGTAAGCAGAATAGTATAAATATATTCATATATGTACCTTTTGGGAATATTTCTAAACAACAAATGCAAAGAGTATAACTTTAAAAAGATTGCCAACCACATAAAACATTTAAAGTGATAAGAAACTTCTCAATGGAGATATATATACTCCAACAGAACTGTGTTAAAATAACTTCTATGACATGTTCTATAAGAAGAAGAAAAATCCAGAAATATGGTCTTATGTTTTTTAAAATAATGGAAATAAATACAATATTTAATACACACATGCATTAATACCAACATTCTTTGTTGCAAAGAAAAAATTATAAAAATAAACAATAAAAATGGTCAATAGCTTTTTCCACACAAAGGCATTTTCTATAATTTTCATCATTACATTTGTTATTATCTAAACATTTTCCAATGAGCATGCATTAATTATGTAATGAAATAATGATTATTTTAAAAGCAAACATCAATTATTCACAACTACTTGAAGATCTTTTAAAACTAATTCAGAGTTTTAATTAATGTTGATGATGGTTGTTTAAGGGGAAATAAATGTATCAACATTTTCCATTCTTTTCTTCCTCTTTCATGAGGGTGATCAATATTTTCCACAAACAAAAAGAATACTAATTGGAGTCTGAGTGTTTTACACAGGCCGTGGCTGTGTGTGGGATGGGAAAGGGTAATTAACAATTACTGAATATGTCACAGGCCAGTTTTCCTCATGTGTGCTTCATTTACTAAGAACTTTAATCTTTCACAAGGTCATAGGTATCTCAAGTACAGAAAATGATCATTTAAAAAAAAACTTTTAATTTGAAATAATTGAGGGGTTGTGAAGGTGTTACAGACTTCCTGTGTGCCCTTCCATTAGCTTCGAATGTTACCATTTTACACAAGCATGGTGCTTTTATCAATGTGAAGAAATTAACGCTGGTACAATACTATTAATAGACTACATGCTTAACTTGAATTTCACCTTTTCCACTAATGCCCCTTTTTTAATGTTTCAGAATCCATCCCAGAGTACTACACTGCATTTTACTCGTTTTTGTCTTGTCACCCTTCTCTAACCTATGATAATTTCTCCATATTCCCATTTTTCCTGAAAATCCACTGTCTCTTTTAAGGTTAAATTATTGATATATAATGCCACGTTAGTTTCAAGTGTACGGTGTGACTCAATATTTGTGCATAGCATGAAATGTTCACACAATCAGTCTAGTTGATATAGTCACCATACATAGTTAAAAATATTTTTCTTGCAAAAAGAACTTTTAAGATTTACTTTCTTAGTAATTATCAAATATGCTATATAGTATTATTAACTATAGCCACCATGACATACATTATATTCCTATGAATTTTTATTTCATAATGGAAAGTTTGTACCTTTTGAACCCCTTCACCCATTCTGCCATCCTACTTTGCCCTGCTTCTGGAAACCACCATTTTTTCTCTATATCTATGAGTTCATTTTTTGTTTTTGGTTTTCATTTTGTTTTGTTTTCTTTAGATTACACATATATGTGAGATCATACTGTATTTATTTTTCTCTGACTTATTTTACCTCGAATAAAGCCCTCAAGGTTCATCCATTTTATAGCAAATGGCAGGGTGTCCTTTTCTAGAGCTGAATAATATTCCATTCATTCATCCACTGATGGACACTTGGGTTGTTTCCATATCTTGGCTGTTATAAATAATGCTGCAATGAACATGTGTGTACATATATCTTTTCTGGTTAGTGTTTTCATATTCTTCAGATAAATTTGCAGAAGTGAAATTGCTGGATAATATAGTAGTTTAATCTTTATTTTTTAAAAGATTTTATTTTTTTTTAGAGAGAGGGGAAAGGAATAAGAAAAAGATGCAAAGAAACACCAGTGAGTGATTGCCTCTCACGTGCCCTCTGCTGGGCACCTGGCCTGAAACCCAGGCATGTGCCTTGACTGGGAATCAAATCGGTGACCCTTTGGTTCACAGACCAGCACTCAGTCCACTGAGCCACACCAACCAGGGCGAATTTTTAATTTTTTGAGGAGTCTCCGTACTGTTTTCCACAGTGACTGTACCATTGTATATTCCCACCAAGAGTGCACAAAGGCTTCTTTTCCTCTACATCCTTCCTTGCCAGCACTTGTTTCTTGTGTTTTTATGAGCCGTTCTAGCAAGTGTGAGGTGATATGTTCATTGTAGGCTTGATTTACATTTATTTGCATTTCCATCACAGTTAGTGATGTTGAGTACATTTTCATGTACATGTGGTCTATCTGTATGTCTTCTTTGAAAAAATGTTTACTTAGATCTTCTACCCATATTTTAATCAGATTATTATTATTATTATTATTTTATTATTTTGCTATTGAAGTGTGAGCTCTTTTTTAATTTTGCAATTAACCTCTTATCAGATATGTGATTTTCAAATATTCTCTGCCATTCAATAGGTTGTCTTTTCATTTCGCTGATAGTTTCCTTTGCTGTGCAGAAATGTTTTAGTTTGATATAGTTCCACCTAATTGATTTTTGCTTCTGTTGTTTGTCCTTTGAATATCGAATCCAAAAAATCATCACCCAGACTGACATCAAAAAGCCTACTGCCCATGTCTTCTTCTAAGAGATTTATTGTTTCAGATCTTACATTCAGGTAATTTTGTGTTAATTATATGTGTGATGTAAGATAGTGGTGCAACTGCATTCTTCTTCATGTGGCTGTCCAGTTTTCCCAGCACCATTTATTGAAGAGACTGTATTTTCCTCATCATATATTCTTGACTCCTTTGCTGTAAATTAATTGGCCCTATATGTGTGTGATTACTCTGGGTTCTGTATTCTGTTCTGTTGATGTATGTGTTCATTTTCATGCCAATATTCTACTGTTTTGATTACTATAGCTTTGTAATATAATTTGAAATCAGGGAGTATGATGCCTCCAGCAGATATGATATAATGAAATCGCAAGATTGGATATAGTGTACGAGATAAGAGAAATAAATGGAATCTCAATACATTCTCAAGTATTAGAAAAAAACTAGACCTATTTTCTCTATAGTACTAAATTAAATAATTCAATGCCTTACATAAAAAGTCCTCGAAACAATTCTAAAAGAAGGCTATAATCATACTCCTTATTTTGTAGATAAGAAAGAACTCTCAATGATGGTGTCACTGTTTGCATGTGTCTCTGTCTGGCATGTTCACTACTATGTTCAATGAGCCTAGCACTCTGCTAGCCATAGGAGTCATTCATCCTTGCATATTTTATGGATAAATGAATTTCTGAAATAGTACAATATAATTCCCTTAATCACTCTGCAGGCCATTTGCTGACAAATCATTTTTATTAATTTATAGATTTCACGGGATCATTATGGTCACCACGTTAAAGGGAAAATGCTTGTGTGCTGCCGCCTGCTCAGAGAGCACTTCAGTCGCCTCTCCTAGTTGTGAAACTTCAAATCTTATATCTGCTGGTAATTTTTCTTTTACAGGCCTTTGCCTCTAGGTTATCTCTTGTTTAAATAAATCCCACATGAGGGTTAAGCTAAGGATGAAGAGAATTCTTAACACCAGTTGTTCTTTTGGAAACTTCAAAGCAGGCTCCCAAGAATGTTGATTCTCTCAACAAAGATTTTGAGCTCCAGAATTTTAAGTGTTGAGGAATCTAAATATAGCAAAAGTAGAGGGTGAAATAGTGATCTTGGGTAAAAGTAATCCTAATTAGAGAATTAGATGTGAGGGAATATATACCTTGAATGATGGGGATATAAATGAGCAAGGAAGACTAATTAAAGATGGAGTAATCACTAAAGCAAAGGGAATAAAAATAACAATAATATTAATAATTTTTATATTTCATACATTTGACAAGGCTGGCCTTACTAGAGATATCAGGTTGATTAATATTAGGAAGTTCTCTGAAAATTTCTGTCCACTAGTTTCATGCCAAAACCCACTCACTAGGAAAAACAAAGTCAAGGGTAGCCTGTGATCATTAATCTGTGGTTATTCCTTGTATGTTGATCTGCTAAGCTCCCATTTACCCTTGTTGCTCCAGGAGTTCTTCTTCCCACTCACTCTCATGGTGACACAACTGCATGGTGGGGGAGCAAGACAGCAATACGATGAGGAATAAACTGGGTGCCCTCTTGCCATCACCACTTATTTACACATGTCCTTGAAAAATGATTTATATATCTGAATTGTTGCTGTGATATTGCAAATAGAATACCCTACTGTATATGCTAATTTGAAAGAAGAAACATAATTTTGATTGATAGAATGTTTTCTGCATTGTAAAACATCACACACACACATACACACTGATAGTATTACCATTCACCATTATGTGTGAATGATTTTTGAATCTTACACTTGATATGCTTAATTCAGACGAGGTATCTATTTATATTATTTTGTAAGGCTGCACATCAGATTCTCATCTTTTATTCCTTTTAATTATATTCTTGTATGTCTATCATTTTTAATTCAACAGGCAAACTTTGCCCCATCTGAATAGGAAACTATTTGTTCAAACCTATGTATAGAGAAATTAATGCAGTACCCCTGGAATATATCCTCATTTGATTAGATCAAAATCAGACGCCCACCTACCATGCATACAACTCTTCATGTAAAACAAAAACAAGGACAATCCTTAACTATCCCATTATTAAAGGCACAAACACCTCAAAAAATAGAAACTAGATGCTGTTATTACTTTTTTTAAATGAACAGTTGGTGGAAGTTTACCTAAGGACAGAGAAAGTCTAAGAATTACTAATCTGGGTGAAGATCAATATAAAGACAAAGCCTCAAGCAAGAAACAGAAAAGTTAGGGAGCAAAATATTCAGACAAATAAAATACATTGTCTAGTGGTATTTGTTGAGTGATTTGCTTTCCTTCCTAATATTAGCTCTATTCAATGCAGCTCCCCTGGTTAAAACAAACAAACAAATCAGACATCTCCCCAACTTCTGTCAGTCTTTCCAACTCTGACTGTGCTCCAGCTAATGTAAAATATGCTTTGGTATAATTTTGTTACAAAATAGTTACTCAGATAAATAGCACAGATGCATTTTAATGAGATCTTTGAAACAGATGGGGATATTTTAGCTGCCCTTGTTCCTTTTGCTAGAACAATGCACTTTGTAATTAGCAGTATGGTGAACATTTTTTTAGGAAGGATAGAAACTGAATACATTTTTAGACTGTCATAAGAAAATGCATGAAATACAGGAGATCCATAAGGCAAGATTTTTTTTTACTTATTTACTTTGCAGTGTATATTTTAAAAAGCTATGTGCTATTTTCTACATTTCATCATTATTTACCTATGTGTAGTTTCATTTAAGTAAACAACTTGCTAATTGCAAATTAAATGGAGGAGATAGTCTTTTAAAAATTTTTCCTTTCATGTCTGACCCTCTGATTTTCTTTCATCATCAGTTGTTTTTATTCTTCTTTGTTGCCCTTAGGTGGTTTTTCCTTGTTAATGTTGAATGTTTTCCTCTTCTATTTATCTTTTTTACCTTTTATTTTCTAGCCAAACATGGACAGAGTAACATAACTTTATAGCAAATTTTTTTGTCTGCTTAGATGTACAGATGGTATGCTCTGAAAAATTTACTAGCAAAAGATAAGAAGGTAAATTTTTAAATATTCTGTCTCCCACATAACTGTCAGAAATGGAGTCTTTCTGACACAGGCTTAAATGTTTTAATATATGCTAACTAAAGTGACATATTACTATTTTACTCCATATAAAACTGTTTTCCCTTTTTGCTCAGTAAATACATGTACATGAATTTGTTATTTTAAAAGTGTTTGTAATGAGACTCAAAAGCTGGTATATTTGTTTTGATCCTTGACAATATTTCTGACAATATTGAATTTGATCCTTGACAATATCTCTGTTTCACTGGATTAGCTCTATAATTGGTTTCTCCTTTTTTTTTTCCAGACACGTTGCCTTGAATAGTTACATAAGCCAGTACCAAAACAAATTACACCTTTATTATTATGCTGTTCACTTTCCTGTGACCTCTGACCTTGGGCACTTCACCTTTCAGTCACATTCTGAGCTCTTTCCAGTACATTCTTGGCTCAGCTCTCCTTGTTCTTGCCCAAACTCTTCTGGCTGAAAAAACTTTACTCCCTCTTTAAGATTCCACTTAAGATCACCTTTTCACAAAACTTCTCCATTCTCTCAGCACCATCTTTGCCAAATTTGTATGTTTAGACGTTGGGGTCCAATGAACTGAGTTTACTTTTAGGAATTTTCCCCACCTCTTTGGTGTTTGCCAACCTCTCTTTTTCAAAGTGAGACTAGAGCATGCCTGAAGATCAGTCTAGAAAACATCTCAAGGGTCCAACAGTGTGAAGCAGTGGGAAAGCTCTTCCTCATCAAGGGTAGGGCGGGCCAAACAACCTAAAACTGGGTCAACAATACAGACCAGAACCAAAGAGTCTGGAAATTTTCTGTATGGTTGATACAACCCTCCTTCACAAAAAATGCAACAGAGATTTTGAAAAAGCAATGAGGACTAGATAATTAATGCATTCTATATATTAGTCATCGTCACCTCTATGAGTTTCTCAAAATAATGGTTATATAATCTATCTCAATATCCCCAGAAAACAGTGTTTGGACTGTAGAAAATGCTCATTTATTATTTGTTGAATAAATTAATTTTAAAAAGAGAACCATTCACGGAATTACAATTAAATGACCAGCCAAAGAGAAGATTCTTTGTAGAATCCCAGTATTTAAATTTGGATTCTGTACATGTTTAAATGAGATCTATTTCACCGAATATGTCTTCCCAACTGATGTAGAAATTCCCAGCAGAGTTCTCCGTCATGTCATACAGTGTTTAGGATTATGTGATGCATACATTAAGGGGGAAGAAGAAGGTTAAGGGATTCTAATAGTATGCCAAGTCAATTTGTTTTGCACCCATGTAAACATATATATCTTTCACTTATTTTCTTCTTTACCATGTGCTTAATTAATCTTTAATCCCTTGAAAAATTTTTCAGTCAATTTAACTAGCCCTGACAGCATCCACTAAGCAAATGTGTGTTCTTTCAAGAAAGACTTTAAGAACTTTCACCGTAAATGTCTTATGGGTCATATAAAGGAATAACCCTGGAAGAAATATCTCCTACAATTTTCTTCAAAGCAAGTAACATAAAAATTCACTAAAACGTTGTGTTACAAGGATGCTTGGAAACCTCCTCACGATAGCTGTCATGTTATTGGACTGAGGATTTTCAGATGAATAGATCAGAAGCAGTGAGTTGAGCTTTAAGAAAAATATCCCCAAGTTTCTGGAAACTAACACATTGACATTTGCTGGAAATAAAAACAAGATCTATCTTAAGAATGAATGCAACTGGATAAATTAGTTTTAAAAAGTAATATTTTATTGCTATTAGTAAGAATAAAATTCATGATAAGAAGTTCTTACTAAATACAGCTAAATGCTCTGAAGGTAAGATTATTTTTAAATGCTGGTTAATTCCTCCATTGTCTATATGTATCATTAAAAAATGTTTGTATAAAGGAAGAGAAAAATAAAGCCAGAACCATCTGTGTAACCAAAGAGAATACGTAAAGTGTTATAGAAAGCAAATATTCAGCTTATTTTTTTTATATATGAGATGTTCCCTCTGTAGGCTTAGGGTTTTTTTTTAAGATTTCACCTAAAAAGTACACACATTTGACCACTTTTATACTTTTGTTTGGAAATCAGCCTCTTTCTTCTTCTTGTTACTACATAATGTTATTTCAGAATACATACAATTTATTTTATCCAAAATTTAGAAAAAGCAACCTTGAGTGAGACTTGGTGAGCTGTTAAAAACCACCGAGTTCACAGTTTTACCTCCTGGACAATGGCTAACAATTCCAACTACGCCCACCTACTTCACAGTGTTAATGTGGTGATTTCAGGATTATCACCTATGCAAGGTCTCTAGTGGGGCCCTGGGCACACCATAAAGTCACAATAGTTTATTTCAGTTCCTTTATGTTACTGAATCCCAGCATAATTTTATTTCTGACCAAAATCTGCTATCAATTCTATGTTCTGAGTCTCCTTTTCCTACCAAACAAGATTTTGATTTATCAGCCTCCGAATACCAACTCATCCTCAATACTCCCTTTTCCTTATATCTCACTCCCATTTTACTCATATTAATATCACCCACTCATAACCTCCGACGTTTTGTTCTGTGTTTCCCCGTCCACTTTGTGGTCTCAGTTGACATACTCCCTCACCCAGCATTCCGACAGGGTCCTGCTTCTAGCCTTCAACCTATCATCCCCTACGCTGCTGTCAGAGAGACTTGGTGCTGATGTTGTGTAATTCCCCTGCTTTCGCCCTGTCAGAGGTTTAAAATAAAGTCAAAAGTCCTTCCTCTGGTCTCTAAGACCATTTGTGAAATAGATCTCCCTGATATCAATGCAGCCCTCCACATTTTCTGAACAATTTTCTCATTTGTTATTTTTTTATATTTTGCTATTTCTTTCTTATAATAAAAACTTCCCCATGTTTTTCAAAGTTCAAATTGAGTAACTCTTCTTTTTAGACTTCTAATGAATTCTGTAGAGAGAATGGACTGCTTGGCTTTTATGCATGATTAGGCCCATTATCAATTTCCACTAGAGTACTTTGGTTATTAAGATCCCTCAACTTATTTAGATATACACACACATGCCTTATTTTTTCAAAAAACTGTACCCCCAACTATGCCATATCAAAATTTACTCCCAGATCATGCCTCTCTTAAAAATATTTTAGGTTTATACCATAATTTGCAGTTACTTTGAGTATCAGAGCAATCTCATTAATTTTTTTCAATCTTCAAAGTGCTTATGTTAAAACCCTAATTTAGTTTATGTTTTAAGCTTTTTTAAAACTTTTTAATTGAAATATATTTATACAATATATCATTGTATAAATTCAAGATGTAGGACATGTGATTTGATACATTTATATATTATATCATTGCCATCAGAGTGATAATTAGCACTTCTATCATGTCACATAATTAGCATTTCTTTTTTTTTAAAGATTTTATTTATTTATTTTTAGAGAGGGAAGGGAGAGAGAGAGAGAGAGAGAGAAACATCAATGTGCGGTTGCTGGGGGACATGGCCTGCAACCTAGGCATGTGCCCTGACTGGGAATCGAACCTACGATGCCTGGTTCGCAGCCCACGCTCAATCCACTGAGCTACGCCAGCCAGGGCTTAGCATTTCTTTTTAACTTTTTGAATAATTAAGATCTAGTCTCTTAGCAAGTTTGACAAAATTGTTGTTTACAATTCACTATACTGTTGCATTAGGTCTCTAAGACTCAGTGGTAAACTCATTTCAAGTTTTTACCCTTAAACAACATCTGTCTTATACCATTATTTTACTCTGTTTCATGAGTTTGGCTTTTTTAGAGTTTGCATATAAGTGGTATCATACAGTATTTGGCTTTGTCTGTCTGACTTATTTCACTTAACAGAATGTCTTCCAGTTTGGTTCATGTTGTCGAGAATGGTTGGATGTTCTTCTCTCTCATGCCTGAACAACACACACTGGGGGGGGGGGGTGGTGGGGTGTTGTGCATGTGTGTACGACCTCACATCTTTTTAAAATATTCATTCCTCGATGGGCACTCAGGAGGTTTCCGTATCTCGGCCAGTGGGAAAAGGCTGCAGTGAACATGTGAACCCATATGTCTATTCGGTATCTTCTTTCCATTTCCTGCTTGTAGTATATGCCTGGATGTGGAGTTGCTCGATCATATGGTAGCTTGATTCTTAATTTTTCAGGAACCTCCACGCTGTTTTCCATAGTGGCTGAACCAATTTACCTTCCCACCGACAGTGTATAAGGGTTCCCTTTTCTCCACATCCTCACTAACATTTGTTATTTTTTTCTTTTTGATGATAGCAATTTTAACAGGTGTGAAGTGATATCTCACTGTGGTTTTGATTTGCATTTCCCTGATGATTAGTGAAGTTGAACATCTTTTCCTGTACCTGTTGGCTATTTGTGTCCCTTTTGAAAAACAAGATCTGTTTCGTTCATCTTCCCATTTTTTAATTGGATTGTCATTTTGTTATTGAGTCATATGGGTTCTTTATATATATTGGAGATTAACTTCTTATCAGATATATGGCTTGCAAATTCCCCATTCTGTAGGTTGCCTTTTCATTTTGATTGTTTCTATTGCTGTGCAAATGCTTTAAAGTCTGATGTAGTCCAAGTCATTGATTCTTGAAAAGAAAATACGTACACTTTGTTCAGTTGACGCTAGTCACCTGGAGCTCATGACAGATATGCTTTAGTGCAGTTGAGGGAATATCTCAGCAAAACGTTGGTTTTACCATTATTTTATTTCCAGAATTCAGACAGTGTCACTTGAGATATGGCTACTTTCAGGCAAATTTTACAAATTGGAACTGGTGGCAGCAGCCAGACACCAAGTCTTATTTGAGGTGCCATTATTTTCCATGTGGCTTATTGAGATCATTTAATTTTAATATCTAAATTTCTTCTGTTCTCCGTGTATCTGAAATTCCAGAGCTGAGTTCAACATAGGTCAATCTATTGACATAACATCTACACTCTGTGGAATTGCTTATGCATGTATCACCTGCCTCCAGACGGGGTTGGAAAACACAGTGAAAGCAGCAACTTGTTACTGCATTTCCTGATATTTATACAAGTTGTAAATATGAAAAGCGTCTCTCTCTCTCTCTTCATAATATTTAAATCTTTCTCCGAACCACGCACTTACTGAAAAAAAATCTTCATATTCACATGTACATTTCAATGGCTATACATAAACAGTTCAAAGTCAAGATGCAGCAAGTCACAAATTAGTGCTTTTCATGAAGTTCACATGTTTCTACTAAGTCGAATGTCTTATAAAATGGCCATTCACCTATATAAAAATAACATTTTACCTGTGGACAATATCTCATTTGGTAGAATCACCTCTCAAGTCTGTAATGGTTAAGACAAAAGCACAACTTACAAAATGGACAGTGTGACACAGGACTGGCCTTGAAAATCACCATAGTGAATAATCTGCACTGTCTACTTTTACTAAATCATCACTAAAATTTAAACTCAAGACCCGCTGAGAAGTTTTCATTCTTACTTAACTACCACATCTCTTTCTTTGGAGGGTTTTTGAAGTCTTGGGCACAATACACGACATGTTAATGTTTCCCTTGAGTCAAACTTGCTCCCTCTGCCCCAGAACAACAGATATTGCACAGAGCAAGTGGGAACTTGGGTGGGGTTTCTGCTTCTGCTGCAGCGGAGTGAAGAAGGAGGGAGTGGTGAGGACATGCTCTCAACCCAAAAGTACCTACCTAAGAAGATTGTCAATAGTGTCACTTAAAAGAGATGTGCTAGGTATTTGGCGCAAGGTAGGCACATATAAATAGGAGCTTTTATTGTAACATTACTGTAATCTATTCCTTGGCCTAGATCAGACCTATTGAGTTTTCCACACATTTTTTTCTATAAGCCTCTCTGGTCCTTCTGAAGCCTTCTACTCTCAGGTAATGGGAATAACTCCTACTACTCCAACTGAATGCAGAAAAGCAGTATATCAATCTAAATAAAAACATGAACAATCTACTTCAGATACAATGAGTAGTATATTCTCTTTGATTCTCAGGACAGCACATTTTAAGAATAAATAATGCAATCTGATGTTTTAATAAGCTAATAAATGTGTGAAAACAACATGCACACTAATAATTAAATAAATGAAGTAAGTGTAATGATACAATGTAAAACTGAAGTAGACAGGTGTGTTATTTATTAGAAAGAAACAGGTGAAGGTGGTTAGGGAACGCTGCTTGGAGAAAAGAGCCCAGAACGTTTGGTTTCCATGGAATTCTACCTCATCTCTCGAATTTCTGTGAACTAAATGTAATTTTTAAGTAACATAGTTAAAAGAGAAATATTGAGTTTTTGGTTTCTTTCATGTGTCTTTCTGTTTTAGTCACAAAAATAAAAGGAAAGAACAACATATGTTTGACAAAGTAACGTCAATAACTGTAAACATTAGTTTGCTTTGTCAGTAATGGAATTAGTCATACTTATAAATATTGCATTTTATAGCAGGGAAGAGAAAATTGTATGTTGTAGAAAAAACAACTTACTGAAGGTACCTGAGATTGCTGTGAAAAAATGCCCAATGGCACTAAAAATAAAGCAGACTGGACTTGCTGGGATCCATACTTGATTTTGACACAGAAAATGTATAAATATAAGGACTACTTCAGGGCTGATACACATCACCTTTCTTTTGTTTTATTCATTTTTAGCAGGGTCTGGGTAATTTGCATTCACCTGACAAATATAACTCTTTTGCTTATGGATAAGTTATATTTGAATCTGATCATATTCTATTCCTTCCATTTTTATGGGAACACAGATTGTTAAAAAAGACACTTTGGAAGGTTTTACAAAAAAAAAGATGCAATGCATACATAATTTCAGAACTTAAGAAATGTTGGGAAAAAGTGTTAGTCCTTTTAAGGTAAGTATACATTCCTTAAATATAAATCTTAAGGAATTTATACTTACATTAAGGAATTTAAGTAGTTGAGTAAAACTACTTTCATACCTTATTGGAGAAATGTTTAAGTTTCAAGCAAACAGTACGTTTGGACATTTTCTAACTGATCAAAGAGAGAATCATGTACCCTCACACTCTCCCTCTGGCCAAAGAAGATTTGCAAGGTTTTAGTAAAATGTAAGTGTAGCTCCCTCCCTAACACAGGACACTGAGTGAATGCACGCATTATTCTGCTTGAGTGAAAACACCACTGACTGAACCGACAAACCCCAACAATTTGTTTCAAAATAAGTGTCTTTTTTGTGTGTGTTCACGAAATGGGAATACATTCACTATCTTTTCATTCTATATAATTATAGCAGATGGGAACATTTTTCCTTAGATTGAGAACTTGGCATTTTACATGTTTAATTTGGCTCAAGATACAACATTTATAGAACTGCATTCCAAGTAGTGATTTTCTAAAACATTCCCTATTGAGTATAAATGTAATTATGTTAAATATCCCACCCATAAATTATAACCCTAACCCTAAAGTTTATTCCTTGGGCACAAAACAAAAGCATAGGCTATTTTGTTATATTTTTTAGGCCACTGAGCAGAAATCTATGAATTGCTACTCCAGGGTAATAACTGACTTAATATTAGAATATGAACATAATTAGCTTTACCTATCTCCCAGGATGATATATTAAGCTTATTTATTATGGTTTTCCCATTGCATATTGATTAATATCAAGTCAGTTCCTACCTGACTGGCAGGCAAGAGGCCCACAGTAGATGTCAGGAGAGAAGGCAGAGAGAATTTGGATGATCTCAGTCAAGGATCTCTCTGCTTCTGCTCTTTTGTGATTGTTCTTCTTGAAGGAGGGGACTAGGCCACAGACACAGCTAGCACAAATCACTAAATCAATGCTGATTTTTAGAAGAGAGAGAGGAAGCCAGGCCTGCTTAAAAGACCCCAAACTCAGGTGACCAGGAAAATTGTAACAAGTGACCAGCTTGCTGTGGCAGGTTTGGCGTCCATGCTTAAGCCTTGAAATCTTTCTGTAAGAAATTTCTGCAAGAAATCTCAAAGCTTCTTCAGTACAAGTTGATACCCAGAACAGGTGGTCACCATGAGAACTCTGCCAGTAACCTACTGCATTTGGCTAATATCTTTGATGAAAACATAGTGACAACAGGAAAAATGTTGAAAGGACAAAAGCAATTGCAAGAAGGAATAAATTAAAATTATAGAGTTTGGGGATGATCAAGGTGTTCCCTGTGAAGTTAAAAATGCACAAAATATGTGGGAGCTCAGTGAAAGTGGCATTCCACCTCAGACAAAAGGGTGGAAAGGATAAAAAATGCTTCCCTTAACACTGGCCAACAGTGTATTACATGAAGATCTTAGAAAGAATGAATATACCCTGCATTAAAAAATAAAGGCATGAGGAAAAGCAGGGATCATAAGCAAGTTAAAGGATGGGTGAAGCTAGAAATATGCCCGACAAGAAAAAGAACAGAATTTCTTTGCCTCTGAGCTACACAGATCGTGGCATGCTTTTTCCATGAGGAACGGTTTAAATATTTATTACATGTGCTCTTAGAAGCACACCACTCTAAGAGAGCTCCCACATCAGCTTGACTACTGGTAACTAAGCACAACTGGAAAACCTGTGAGTAGGAGCCGAGTATAGTTCTTCATGCAGACCAGATTCTTGATCTGCTCATATTAATGACAGCAAGATAGACAAAGATTAAATAAGGAAGACAGTACAGATCTATGGCAAAAAAAAAAAAAAAAAGACAATAACAAAAACCTGACAATACCAATTACTGGTATGGAGCAAAGGGATCTTTCTTTCTTCTCTGGTAGGCATTCAAATGGTCAAACCACTTTGGGAGGTAGTTTGGCAGTGCCTTAGAAACTCAAACATAGTTTCACCGTTCAATCAAGACATTCCTTCCTAGGCGCTTAACCAACTGATTTGAAAATTATACCCATGCAAAAACCTGCATACTAATGTCTTTTTGGCTTTATTCATAATCATGAAAAATTAGAAACTATTATTAAGATGTCCTTCAGCAAATGAAAGAGTACAAAATTGTATCATGCCCATACAATGGAATATTATTCAGTGATAAAATGGAATGATCTATGAAGTCACACAAAGACAGGGATAAATATCAAATGCATACTACAAAGTGAAAAAAGGCAGTCTGAAAAATGTTTAATAGTGTATGATCAGGTTTATAGGGATTAAATGATCACATTCGAGAAAAGGCAAAACTATATAGACAGTAAAAAGAAATCTCTGGTTTCAGATTAGGTACTAGTTTCTTAGACAAGACATCAAAAGCACCAGCATGAAAAAAGTAAATAAGCTGGACAACATCAAAATTAAGAACTCTGTGCTTCAAAAGACACCATCAAAAAGGTGAAAAGACATATCCACAAAATGTGAGAAAATATTTGCAAATTACATAGTTGTAAGTGTTGGGAAAGGCACTGTCGTGTGGACATGGCTCAGACTCCCACACAGATGCATGAGAATAGGCCTTGGGCTTGTAACACACCTTTATCAAGAAACAAAGAGCCCACACAGCCTCTGCCAGGCTTATCACTGTGTGTGGGAGTATCTTTTCCTCTTTCTGGCTCAGTAACTGTTCTCTTGTCTCTGCTCAAAGCATGCTTTTTGCATGGTATCTAGCGAACCCCATGGTCCCACTGTTGTGTTGAGAGGAGAGGACAGAGCTCTTCCCCAACACAGAAGGGTGTGCATAGGCAAATTGTCCTGCTCTAGATGCAGGGAGAGAGGCCCAATGGCTAGGGAGACCAGAACACACTACTGAAGCTGATCTTGCTGTCTCTTTTCTGTTGAAGTAAAACATTGTTCCTACCAATGCTTGACTGTAATTTTTTTCCTTGGAATTCTGACACCAAAATGCTGTGGGCAGAGGTGTTTAGAGTCCTGCCCTGGGAGTGGTAAACAGTGCACACTACTTTGATTACCAACAGGGCAGTTATATAGAGAATATATTAAAAACTCTCACAACGCAATAATAAAAAGAGAAACAACCATGTTCAAAAAAAGAAGCTGGCAAGGAATCTAAATAGACATTTCTCCAAAGAAGATATGCAAATGACCATTAAGCACATGAAAAGATGCTCAATGTCACCATTAGCCATCAGAGAAATGCAAATCGAAACCCCAGTGAAATATATATATATATGCATACTGTGATGTCTATAACCAAAAATTTTTAAAAAGAAAAACAGCAAGTGTGAGGGGTGGATAACGTGAAGCATTTGGAACCCTTATACCCTTCCAGTGGGAATGTAAAATGATGCAGTCACTTTGGAAATAATCTGGTAGATCCTCAAAAACATAAGCACAAGGTTGCCATATTAATCAGCAATGTCACTCTTAAAGGAATGAAAACAAATGTTTGACCCCTCACACAACAAACACACACACAGTACACAAAAGCTCCTAGCAGCATTCTACCTAATAGCCAAAATGTGGAAAAAGTCCAAATGTCCATTAACAGATTAATAAATAAAATGTGTTATATTTATATAATAGAATACTATTTGATGATAAAAATAATGAAGTGAAAAAGTTAAAATTGCAGTTCCCAGTGTGGCATGGAAGTTTCAAAGTTTCTTATAAGAAACTTCCAAGTGGCCACTGCATCCTAACACAAGCAACCATGTTAACAAAAATGCTATCCTCCCCTCTCAAACCAGTTGAAAATAAGGGGTGAGTACAATACCAATATGAGGGAAAGAAAGGGAGAGTGAAAAATCAAGAAAATATCTTCAGCCTGGTGATCAGACCAACAGGAAAAACTGATTAACAATAACAGCATTGACTGACCCAACATTGCATGTCAATGGCATGATCAGCTCAATAAGGGGCATAAATTGTTTGACAATGTGTTGAGTCTGGAGGGTATAATCAAAAGCAGAAGTATATGAGGCACATGGTGAACAACATGCAAATAATTTCCCCAGCTATGGATGCCACATATAGCTGAGAAAATTGTCTGGGCTTAGACATGGTCTGTGTCGTCTTCTCAGGAGCATTCTTTTTCTAAATGTGCACATCACAGGCAGGGTAAAAATAGTCTTCAGAATTTACCAGAATTCTGGTATTTAGGCAGATAGTTCTCTGATGGTAGTGAAGGGAAACCCTAAATCATCAAAGAATTAAACACTTTGGTTACCTTGTTAATCTTACCTATTTGAGTGTCTCCGGGTAGTCAAGAAAATGCCCCATGTGAATAGAACACCATTTTTAGCACATCTGGTCTTTCCTGTGTGTTTTGGTCTTTACATTTCAATCCTTTGATATGAAAAACAAGAGAATTCTACATTCTATGACCATGGTCAAGAGCCAATATACTTCTCCAATTCATCTACATGGTTTCTTTTTATTATAAAATTTAGCTGCTAGTTCAGTTCAACTTTTGGCTCTAAAACTACAATATTATCACTAGAACATTGTGGAACAATAAAATACCAGAGCAATTCTTTCCCAGAAGACATAAGAAGCAAAATTCCAGTTTGATTGTTTTATAACACTAGATAAAGAGGCTGTGACATGTTTCAGAGCAAAGAGGTCTTAAATAATTTGAACATTGTTGGTAAATAAGTAGAAAATGGGAGTCCAGAGAAAAAAATAAAACATTACTAAAACTAAAATTTTAGAATGAGGAAAGTAGTGATATATTTTTTCCTCCAAATCTCCCTCCAAAAGCCTAGCATTTCCTGATATTCTTTTTTTCCATTGAAGTTGGCCTCCCCATACAGAATACCTTCTGTCCCCTTGTCAATTAATGTCAATTTTCACTGTTTATTTTCTTGAAACTTTCCCTGACTTTCAAAATGGATTCATTACTTCTCCTCTGTATCCTCAAAGCATGTTGTTTTTAAAGCTTAAAAGTAGTTAACATACTCTGTTTTTTATTATATATGATTGTTAAAGTAGTAAAAATCTATCAGTATAAGGGTTTTACCCTGATGCTAATTTTTGAATAAATGTAAAGAATAGTATATCTATATCTATCTCTCCCTGTATCTCTCTCTGTATCTATCTATCTATCTATCATCTATCTATCTATCTATCTATCTATCTATCTATCTCTATCTACATATAAAACCCAGCACATGATCCATTCAGTTATGTTGCTGTATAAACTTCCATTTAATTAAAACATACATTTTAAGAAACCAAGCCATATATAACACTAGTACTTAAATTGACCTCCTTTAAATATGCTTTGCTACAAATAGGACATATAATTAAACCATAAATTACAAAAATTAAAAGGTCTACAATCTAGTTGTTTAGGAAACAAATCAAAATTCACAATTAATATTAGTATGCAATTTATTGTGTCTATAAAATAATGTCTATATAAATTGAAACACTATGTCATAATGTCTATATCCTTTTATAGTCAAAATGTAGAATCTGCAAAATGATGCTGGAAAAAAGGCTAATATTAGAGAAGCTATGTACACTTCAAATTAAATAACAAAATTTCTTTTTACTTTAAAATTGTGACACTTCTGTGGAACTTACTCTTTTATCAACTCAATATGAATCGATTTAAAACAGATATCACAAAATATATGCAAAAAACTATTTTTCTTTGAGTTTACTATGACATAAACCATTGGGTTAATTTGTTAAGACAGTTAATCCAGAGTGTATCCACTATGAAGTATAGTGCAGAGACTTATTTTTCAGTGTGCCAATTCTTGTACATAAATGTAAAATAAGGTTGGAAATAAAACATTTTATATTAACCCAATGCATAAAATGAGAGAAGTATGTGGAAGTTTTATCTTCTTAAGGTTTCATATCTTTTGAAAGCAAAATTATTGCTTCATTGATTTTCTAATAATAACTGTTTTCCAGTCTGGAAAAAAATACTGAATATGCTAATTGGTAGGAAACAATTAGAAGAAAAGACCTTTTTCCAATCTACCCTCCTCTCAAGAAGAAAAATGAGAAAAGATTTAAAGAAAATTTGGAAAATCTGTCATATTTATTTGTTCATATTTTTTACACTGATTTTCAGGATACTATTTTTCTTCAACATTGGCTTCAGAATGACTAAATTCCTTCTAGTTTCAAATGTCAGAGTTTTGTGGTTGTCATAGGTGAACAGTATCATAATTCAAAGCTAATGCTTTTCTGACAGGTTACAGTTCAGTGGCTTTCTATTTTTTTGCAAAAGGACATATCTGAAATGTTAGAAAAAAAATCCTGACAAGTTCTCTCAAACTCTGGTTGAAATGCAGTAGTCCCTATCGTGCTTGCTTAGGTGACCTGGTTTACATTCTGTCAGCTGTCAGAGGTGGATACACACACGAAGTTCTGCAGTCTGGGCGCAGTCCGTTTGCTGGTTGGAGCAGGGATAAAAGCAATAAGTCTACCAGAGCTGAGAGCAGTGGCACCTGGTTTCAGAGCAGTGCTTGTGTGTCAACACTCGGACACACCGTGGTGCACGCTAAGCGTGCTCATCTCCCGCCCCTTCACCCCTCAATCAAAATGCTCTGTCACGCAATAACAGTTACTAAATAATTATCGGTTCCTCTTATCTGCTACTATAAAGTTAAAAGTTTTCATATGTTATATTCTCCTAGATTCTGAATGGTTAAGGCTAAAATCACTTTTGAGCTCTGTGGTTTCAGTTGAATATATTGATTTTCTCCTAGGACTTAAGGAAACCAATAAATTGGGTCTGAATTTAATTCATTAAGTGTTCCTGAGATGAGGACAAAGTTTATGGCGTTGCCGATTTGTAAATCACTGCGATTTGTCTTAGTAAATTAATGATAATTATACTAGAATTTACACTGAAATCAAAGTGTTCATATACATTGTTACTAAAGTGGCAATGAGATGTCATTTCAAATGGGAAATAATACTCTTCCCAAGTCTTCTAAATCTTATAATTACGGATGCTGGAGAATTAACCATGAGAGAGATTCTAGGTGTTGCCATCCAGAACACCTCATTAAACTCATAATCAATTACAATAAAACGTGAGAAGCCATTACATGTTATGAACATTTGGGGTTTCTTTCTTGAATTTTGTACATTTATCTTATCATTCTTCTTTTCAGATTACTTGTGCAAAGTAAAACTTTGCAACAACTTAAGCTCAGAGAAGCAGAACTGGGAAGTGCTGCTCTTCCTTATAATGAGAAAAAAGACAAAAAGCAAATTAATAATTTTTCTTAAATCCATCAGAGCCCTGAGGTCACAAGACAAACCCCCGGGTAGTGGCAGAAATATGTGCCTGGCCAACCATGATAGCTGGAAGAGGGTCAGGGGCTTTTGTGAAGATCACAGGGCTGAGAACTAGGCTCGTAATGCTAGCACAAAACAGGTTTAATCTGAATAGCAGACGACACCCTCCCATCCTGGTCTCAGATCCCATCACCATGCTTACAGCATCAATTAAAAATAAAAATGGAACGCAGCTGTGGGAGTTGCAAGAAACAGGTTTTATTGGTGGAAGAGTGGAAAGGGAAGCCTAACAGATAGTAGAAAATAAAAAAACCTCCTAGCAAACTTGTCTATCCTTTCAGAGTCTGAAGCCCAGCTGGCTTTAAATACTCCAGCTACTATGATAACCTTTGATATCCCACAGGCTCCTGGGCTTCTAGGAGAAATAGCTGATTCTAGGATTAGGGCTGGGACAATATAAGATGAACATGGAGCATTCTTTAGGGCCAGAAATCAAGAAAAGTTAAAAAGAAAAACTGATTATGCATGAGGAACAGAGACCACTTAGCAGAGCAATCAATGCTGAAGTGATTTGAGCAAGAAGGTACATAAATGAATGAATAATTAAATAAATGGGAGAAAAATTAAGTTAATGGGGATGAATAATTAAATAAATGTGAGAGAAAAAACCAATGAGAAGAAAGAAAAGGCCTGCTAGGAGCCGAGCATCTGAGAATGTCGTACATGTACGGCTGCAGTCAGCAAAGTCTGGTGACTGACAGTGCAAGAACTAGAAGCTGATCTGGGGTCTCCAAAACTACTGTGTCTGAGATTTTGATGCAGGATCTGGGCATGAAACATTTTGTGGCAAATTTCATTCTGTGGCTTGTACAAGAGCAGAAGGAACATCATGCTGTAGTTGCTAATGACTTGATTCAAACTGCTGCCAAGGAACCAGATTTCCTCAAGGTCATAACTGGAGTGGAATCATGGGGCTATGATTATCATCTGGAACCAAAGGCCCACTCATCCCAGTGGGTGTTGCCTGGTTCTGCATGCCCAAAGAAGGCACAGCAAAGTCGCAACAAGATCAAAACCATGTTAACTGTGTTTTTTGATTAGGAACGTGTTGTCCATCATGATGAAGCCCATCCAGGCCAAACAATTAATGAGTACTACCTCAATGTTCTCCATCAATTGAGAGATTTAATGTGTTGAAAATAGCTGTAGCTATTGGCAACTGATGATTTCAGCGTCATCATGACAACGTGCCCACTCATACATCATGTCTTGTGCACAGTGTTTTGGTGAAACATCAAGTTACCCAGGTGACTCAGCCCTCCTACAACCCAGATTTGGTACCATTCGACTTCTGGCTTTTCCCAAAACTAAACTCACCTTTGAAAGGGAAGAGATTTCAGAACATTGATGAGATTCAGGAAAATACAATGGGGTAGCTGATGGCTATTCCAACAAAGGATTTTGCGGAGTGTTTTGAACTGTGGAAGAGACCCTGGGATAACTGTGTGAGGTCCTAAGGTCCTACTTTGAAGGGCACTGAGGCGTCATTGTCCTGTGTATAATGTTTCTTACATTTTGTGTCTTGTTCATATAAATGTCTCTCAAAATGTGTCGCTGGATACTTTTTGGACAGACCTCAGTGTCCACAGATTATTTGCTACTTCTGTCTCCAGGAGGTAATGTTTAACACCATCTCCTTGATTATGGGCTGCATTTAGTGGTTTACTTTACATTGTGACTTTGCAATGGAGAAACCTTGCAGATGCCAGGTTAACTAGGGATCAACATTATATCATGTACTCTTTAATGTGATATAATTAGAAAGGCACATTGCCTCTATAATAGTTTCCCTACCAAATCCATAGCTGCAGTCCAATCATAAGAAAATATCAGCAAACATAAAATTGAGAGACATCCTATAAAATATCTGACCAGTACTTTTCAGAAGTGTCAAGGCCATGAAAGATAAGGCATGATATAGAAACTATCGTATATTGAAGGGGCTTAGGAGACATGACTGATAAATGCAGCATGGTATCTTGGATAGGATCCTGGAACAGAAGAAACCCATGAGTGGGAAAACTGGGGACATCCAAACAAAATAACTACTTTCGTTAATGCAATTGTACCACTGTTAACGTATGAGTTTTGATTTTTTAGCTATGTTACGTCAGCCTTAGGTAATATTGGATGAACAGTGTATAAGAAATTTCTATACTGTCATTGCCACTGTTCTTTAAATCTCAAATACTTTCTAGATAAATTATTTAAACTTCTTTAATGAAATGTATTAATGATTTTTTTGATAACATGGCTGCCTTGATAACACTTAACAGTTATTATTCTCATAAATATAAACAGAAATCTTGATTTATAGTAGTAGACTCTAATGATCAGTAAGCTAGAACCTTAGGAGAGATGAAAGTATAGGAAAGGATAGGAAGATATAACTGGGGATTGAAATCGTAAACTTAAGGTAATTAAAGCATCTCTTTCACACTAATCACTAAAAATTAGAATATATTACCTATATGATAATGGTTAATATTTTGATGTTTATTTTTTCCATGTAAAAGTTTTTTCTTAAACCAGTGACATTCAATTTTTTTTAAATTTTTGGGATACCTGTTTAAATGAAAGATGATACAACCAATACTTTTTAAGTACAAATATATAATTTAATTTCTCTTAATTAATATATAAGCAAATGAGATAAGCAGAATGTGACAATTGGCCATAAGATTCCCCACATCATGGTATGCACACACCTTTTCCTAACTAGAAACAAATTCTGATTGAAATTATTCTGGGTGCTGTGTGAAGGGATTTTGTAAATGTAATTAACGTCCCAAATTAGTTGCCTTTTTATTAGACTGAATATCCTTACTAAGTCTGACCAAATTGGGTAATCCTTTGGAAGGAACTGGGATGATCCTGGAGGAGATTGTACCAATTGTACTTGTTTTTAATTCTAATTTTTAACAAGTAAAATATTTAAATGAAATTTGAATCAAGTATCATGGATCCCCTGAATTTTTTTCCATGTAAATGCAATTTAAAAAATCATAGACTTAAGCAATGTAGAATATAAACCCAAACACATCAGTTCAGGAGCCTTGCAATGAATTATTGACTTAGTATGGATCACTGAACCAGAGCTGAAAATCCTCAAGGGACCAGGAAAACCTTTGTAGGTAGAAGATGAGTATCTAAACAGCAAACCTGATGGTTGTTCTCTTGCTGGTGATTTCCAGGGACAACACCTCTATAATCTTCATGTCCCTGAAATCACAAAGCCCTGCATTACGTTTGAATTTAATCTCTCTTTTTAAAATGTGTACCTAATTCAATAATAATTGTCTTTGAAAATGCCTTCACAAGTTTCTACCAATAAAAACTTTATTTTTATAGTTTTATTAAAAGTAGCAGTCATTTTCTAAATTTAAATGTTCCCTATAATTGTATATGTTCATAATATGCATTTTCTCTGATTATTTAATTATCCTTAACACCAATGCCTGCATTATCACAACAGACCTAACATGATTTTTACAGTGTGGTGACCAAAACCTTTAGGACTCACATGTGGAATTTAAAACATAGTGGTCAAAACTTTGTACTAGTGTGGTATCATGAACTCATAATTAAAATAGACCAGTGTGAAATGTTGTCACATCTAAGTGGGCAATAAATATTATCTATGCCCCATCATAAAGGATTGGGGGCACATACAGACTGGTTGTTATCATATGCCAAAATACCCCCAAGATAATTCATGATAATTTTGGAAGGAACAGATTTATTGATATACATGAATTTGCAAAGCTTTAGATGAAGAAAGAGAAAACAGAGACGTGGGAAGAATGAGATTGTTTGGTGACTCTTGACCTGCCCCCACCCCCAATAACATTTGAGGTTAACTTTCTGTAGGTAAATAATTTCAGAATTTACCACTTTTTACGGTCTCACTGTTACTACCCTGGTTCGAGCCATCACCATCCCTTACATGGAACTTGATAATTATTTGCTCAATTGTCTTCCTGCTCCTACATTTGTATAATGTAGAGTATATTCAGCACAAAAGAGTACATTTTCCAAAAGCAAATCATTTCATGTTATTGGTTCTCTCTAAGCTGGATATTTCCTCTCTATTTCACTTACCATAAAATCTGAAATCTTTGCAATGGCTACAAAACCCTGTATGACCTGCCTCACTACCAATTAACTCCCAGGTCTCCCCTCCTTGCTCACTCCTCTCTAGTTAGCCAGCCTTAGTACTGGTTCTCAAACATCCCAGCAAGTCTTCTGCCTTAAAACTTATGTACCATCTGTCCTTTGAATGTTCTTCCTCTGTATTTCAGCATTCTTAACTCCCTCATTTCTTTTAGCTCTTGGTTTAGCTCTGATATTCTCAGTGAGGCCTGTCCTAAGTTCCCTATCTAAAACTGAAAAATGTTCATCACATACTCATTCCTGGCATCCCAAATCTGTCTCTCTCTGTCTCCCCCACCCCAACCTCATCTCTCTCTCTCTGTCTTTCAAAAATAAAACTCATTTCATTCTAGCATACTTAATATGTACTTAATTATTGTTTCTTGTTCATTGTTTGTCTCCCTTTACTAGAATTTAATTTCTAGACTAGGCATATAGTAAGTACTCAACAGTAATTTGTGAGTTGAATGGAAAAATTTTGGGGAAAATGCACGAGGACATCCCAGCTGTTGTCTGGAACAAGAGGGCAACCAATGTTTGAGATAAGCAGTTCTAAAAAACTGCTAGAAGTTTGGTGGAGTCAAGAGGGAAAAAATAATAGGTGAAATTTCTGAGCTTCTAGATGAGAGCTGCGTGATGAGGCTGACAGATTACATGAAAATGAATTTCACAACCAGCACTGGACACACTGAGTAAAATTTTGAAACAAAATTTTGAAACAAAATTTGAAAACAGCCAAGGAAATCTCACAAAAATCTATGAGGTGGGCAATGTGCTAAGTCAGAGACCATATTTTCCCTTTGATCCAATATTTGCTCAAAGTTCAGATGCAAAGCAATGACATTTTGCAAACACAAATGAACAAGAAACCCTCTCATATTCTTTCTTACTCCCATTAGCCAATCATTTATTCTGGAAATGATGACATAGAAGGAAAGGAAAGATAAATCGATCTATTCCTTCAGTTTTTCTTATTCATCAGGAAGCCCGAACTAGAGAGTGTTAGTATAAAGGGTACATCTCAGGAAGTAAGTTAAAAACAGTTGAGTTTGTTTTCAACAGCATTCCTACTGTATTGGTAAGAATGGAATACACAGGAGTGTACAAACAAAGAAATATAAATTGTATAGTTTGGTGACTGTGCATATGAGTAAAATGATTTTGTACTTGCATTTGAAACCGGCATTAAACCATAAAAATACAAGAAGATAAAAATTCATGCTAATAATTTAAAATTGTACTTACTTTTACTTAGGACTATATTACTGAGCAAATTAAAAAAAAACTGTGAAAAGTCAAGAGAGACTATAGAAAAGAGAGAAAAGTTTTATATTTTAGAAATATCAGTGGCACTTTTATCCTGCTTTTTTGAACAAGGGTTACAGTGCTCCACAAACTACACAGCTGGTCCTGGGGGTAAAGGAAATAAATTCTGCGAAGACATGATAGAAGTCGCCAGAAAAAGTGCATTACATTAAGGAGTTGCTATAAGAATGCATTTGATTATAATTCCACTGTGACATTCAGGGAAAATGTCCTTAACATAAGTGTAAATGTGTATCTCCCTTTCTCTGCACATAAAGATTATCATTATTCATTCTTTTTGTTCTTTCTCCTCAAGCGATGGGACCTTTGGTGAATCAACTAGAAATCTTGGGTTACAATTTAAAAGAAAAAAAAACAGTCCTTTAAAAAAAAAGACTAATCAGTATTTTTAAAATCATTTTTCACATATCTGGGAATCCATACTTAAAAATTATTTTCATAAGTCAAACTAATTCATAATGAAGTGCTTTTTCCAATCACTTGGCAGAACTTTCTGTTTGGGCATCTTTAGCGGGCTGGCTGTGGAAAAATGTAGCTACAGCAGCTCTTATCCCGCATACTTTCTGGTTCAAATAAAGAAAATGGAGAAGCACATTTAGTCTCTCTTGAAAAGTTCTGAAATTCATTACAATTAAACCTTCTTAGCTGGTATGCTCACCTCTGAGCCAGTCATTGCGGGTGGGAATGAGTAATGGTGAACACTATTTAGAGTGCTTGGACCAAATAATCTCAGAGAAAAAAACCTTAGGGTATGCCAATTTTTTATCTATTGTTTCTCAAGTCCATTTCAGTCCTGTGTTGCAAGACCTGGAAACATGAAAACTATAATCTAAGGCTCAGTTGCCAACTTGCTTTCAATTCTGTTTGATAAATGGATGGCATCAATAAGGGATTAGTAGGCAGGAGATGAGATCCAAACACCACTTTTCATCTCTTTACCCCTTACACAGTTGCTGGCAAAAACAGGTTGCTGAGTCTCCAGAGGCCTTCAGCGATTCTTTCTAAGACAGCAAACAGTGGCTGAAAATGGCTTGTGGAGGATACAGGTGCCCCCAATATCAGCAGTTCAAGCATAGATTAAACAACAGTAGCCATCTCCAGTAGTATGAGCAACAAATTGAATTACATGCTATGGTAATATCATCTGTTTTTTCTTTAAAGTTGATAATGACTTCCTGCAGATTTTAATATTTAAGTTACCTTATCTGTCTCTGTGTTCTCCTCAGACTTCAAATAATATTTTAACTAGCTCCTCCATCTGAAATGCATAGCACGTTTACTCTCTTCATACCTGCTTGGTGTAGAGGATCTTCCTAGTTACCAGCATAATGAATATTAAGAGACCAACAATAAAAATTCTCCGTTTTGCTTGTTTTGCATAAAATTGACATTAGGAGCATTTCTTTTTGCTTTTCAAATTTTACAAATAACAACTTGTGAAGTTTGAATTTCAAAAAAATAGTACTATCTGTAAATCTAATCTGTGCAGTTCAGGACACGATAGGACCCATCTAATATGATCTCATAGCATGACAGGTTTAATTGCAGGTTTTTAAGTACTACATTAGTGATAGTGTCAGCATATAATTTTGTATTTGAAAAGCCATTTTTTTATGTTGATGGAACATTAAAAAGACCATGTTTGTACATCTTTTTAGTTTTTTAATTATACAAAAAATGAAAATTAAATTGAGCAGTTTTTTTTTAATTGATGCAAATTTTCAGTTATGTGCTTTTTTTCCAGGTCATGAGACCTGCAAATAAATGTAACCTAGAGGGTCAGTATGAACTGGTAGGGAGATAACAGTTTGGTAACTGCTATGGGGGCATCTACATTACCATTTTATCTACAGCTACCATTTAATTCTGATAATATTGTCTTGTAAGATTGTAAAACTCATGATATGCAAAACCTTTTATACTTAGATATTTTGACAGATTTATGAGACTACTGATCCTGTTTTTTTATTTGTAATTATAAGAAAGAAAAAATAATGTACTTAAGAAGACATAAATTTAAAAATATTTTATACAATATTTTGGGCATATTGTAACCAAACAAAATGAGAGTTTGCCTGTCTGTCACCACAAAAGGCAAACTCATAAGACAGATGCAGAAAATAAAAACAAACAAACAAAAAACCCCAACAGGTTTTATTCAAGTGCTGTGCGACCTGGGAGAATGACGGATACCCGTCTCAAAGACCATCTCCTCCTTCTGGTATGGCAAAAAGTCCAACTGTCCTCAGCAAGGCTAAGCAGAAGCGAGTGTTCAGAGTTCCTGCTTTATTTTATCGTAGATTTCTTTGGAGCCTTCAGGCAGCTGCTAAGTGGTCTTAGTCCCTATCCAGGTAGCTTAGCATGTTCCTGGCTGCTGTCCATTTCAGGCTCTCTACTGGGGTCTTCCTGTGGAGCCTGCATGGCCATTAGCCATGCAGCTACTAGAGCCACATGGTCACACGCTCCTGGGCAAGAGAGCATATAAACGCACAGGCCAGAGCATCACCAGATGGGCAAGGAAGAGAGACAGGTTCCATCCTGGAGACCGTGGTCCATGTGACTCCTAAGGCCACATAGCCTTGGAGAAAATTGGAGAGTGCACTGTGTGAGTGCACAAGCAAGAGAGCGAGGTTCTTTTTCTCCTGGGATTATATGAGCTTGGGTGAGGGTTTTATCAAAATGCAATTTCCCAAATTTTCATGTATGTCAGGTGGGTCCACCTCCAAACCAGTCCCTTTTTCCCCAGGCTACACTGACAGGCCTTTTTGTTCTAGCACCTCCCCCTGTGCCATTCTGACTTCTATAACTCATGTGCCTGCTTTCCTTTGGTCCCACCCCAAATCTGGTGCCAGAGAAGGGGGAAGATTTTTTTTATTTTTCTCCATCTAATTATCTCACTAGCTCTTGTCATGCTCAGTATGAGAACCTCATCCTGCTGCCATCTTGGCCAGTGCGGAAGGCTCTCCAGAGCTCTAGCTGTTTTACAGTAACAATATGAGCCATCTCTAACTTCTAATAAATGTAAAAGTTATTAGTGGTAGGAATAATTAGCTAGTGAGCAACAACACATTGTCATATAAGACTGGCATTTGGCCAGTAAGAAAACAATGATTCCTTGTTGGGTCCAGTTTGTTACTTATATAGTCAAGTTAACCAAGATGAGCTAAGATGGTAGCCTCCTGCCATATCCCTTCTGCTACAGGATGGCACTGAAACGAAAGGGGCCTGATGACAGGACAGTGAGGCACACCCAGCTGGACCTTTATCATTGTGAAACCGATTCTGTGCTGTACCTCAGCAGTTTTATAGCCTGCAGCTGTGCCTTAAGGTGGGTGAGACAGAAAGTCTCACTCCTCATCAGAACTCTGGAGGTGATAAGAAACTGTCATGACAGCTGTCTGGGAAGAGAGGGAAGTGAGAGAGCAATGACCTTGCAGCCGCTCCTCGATAACCTCCTATGTTCTCAGGTTCTGCCAAGGCTCATGTCGGCTTTCATTACAGCTCAGCTAGATGGTCTATGTGGAGACTTGAAACATCAATGGGGAGGCACAGCAAAGCTAGTCCACTACAAAAATTTCACATAATACCAAATGAAATAGTGTGTTCTATGCTTAGGACTAAATGACACACAGAAAGATGCAACAATACACCTAGCCATGTGCATGTAGTTCAGATTTGTTCAGTATGAGATATTTCATCCTAGATTTTCCTTATTTTTCTTACTTGGTTAGGAGTCAACTAGCATCAGTTAGCTTGCTGAGATAATTTTTTCCCCTTGCTTTCAAGGAGGGATTATTAGGTGTTTAAGGAACTTAGCTAAGAGATGCTCAGAACCTATTGCTCAGTTCCTATTATGCTCAGTTTCTATTGAATCCCTGGTCTGTGCTGAAGGAATGGCTGTGCTAGCCTATGCTGATCTGGATTCCTAAGATTCAAGGGCAATCATGAGCCAAAATAAATCCTATATATGTCCAGGTTTCTAAGAGATTGAATATCAAATAGAAAAGAATATATTCTCTTCATTTGATTAATCTACAATGAACTGTAACAGGCAACTTTTTGTTCTGTTTTGCACACATGTTTTCCTACATGTGTCTAATGTACATGGGATTTGGAGCCAATTGTATCTCCATTCTGGTCTCTTCTGCTTTAAGAAAGTAGAAGTGGACTCAGCTTTCCCTTAATTTTTATGGATCAGGTGTTGCTTGAGAATAAATGTAGACAAAACAAACCTTTCCTGTGCTTTGATTCAAGGCCATTTTATCCACTAAGTTATGCAATAACATTCAGGGTTTCCTCCTTGAATATACTATTTTTTTAACTTTTTTTTGTTTTATATTATTTATTTATCTATCTATTTATTTATTTATTTTTAGAGAGAGAGGAAGGGAAGGAAAAAGATAGGGAGAGAATGTGTGCTTGCCTCTCACACACCCCCTACCAGGGACCTGGCTCACAACCCAGGCATGTGCCCTCACTGGGAATCAAACCACTGACCCTTTGGTTCACAGGCCTGTGCTCAATCCACTGAGCTACACCAGACAGGGCAAATGTACTACTGAGGTAAAGTTGAAGACCCAAGTCATCTTACTGTGATATTTCACTTACCTTAAAGAAAACATACGTATTATCAACAAAATAATGATAAAAATGATAAAAGTGGAGTTAACTGCACATTTGATGTTTTAGCTATGAAATTATTACCAAGATTAGTATCATGAAGCTTCCCTATGCCCTGACCAGTGTGGCACAGTTGGTTGGGGGTTGTCCCAAAAGGCAAAATGCCACCGGTTTAATTCCTGATCAGTTCTGCTCCTGGTAGGGGCACCTCCAAGAAGCAACCAATTGATGTTTCTCTCTCACATTGATGTTTCTCTCCCTCTCTTTCTCCCTTCCTTCTCTCTAGAAATAAATAAATAAGATCTATTTTTTTAAAAAAAAGAATACTATAATGAAACTTTCCTCCTGTGGTTTCCACCAGTTTTACAATTTAGGTCTAAAGTTTGTCTTTTATATATTTTTTAATTTTTGTGGGCATTGGAAGATAAGGATCCAGTAGAACAAATGAGATTAATTCCTGGGATGCAAAGATGATTCAACACCCACAGATCAATAAATATGATATACTTTATTAACAGAATGAAGGATAAGAATTACAGGATCCTCTCAATAGAGGTATAAAAATCATTGGGCAAAATTTAATACATTTTATAATAAAAACACTCAACAAATTATTTTTAGAAGGAATGCACATTCACATAATAAAGGCTGTATATTATAAACACACAGCATCATACTCAATAGTGAAAAATTGAAAGTTTTTTCTGAGATCAGGAACAAAACAAAGATAACCACTCTTGCCACTTGTCTTCATAAGTGTACTGGAAGTGCTGGCCAAAGCCATTAGGTAAGTAAGATAAATAAAAGGCATCCAAATCAGAAGGAAAGAAGTAAAATTGTTTTTGTTTTCAGGTGAAATAACCATATACATCTATACCTATATCTATATCTGTCTATTCCCCAACACCTGTTAGAATAAACCAATTCAGTAAAGTTTCATGACACAAAATCAACACACAAAAATCAGCTGTGTTTCTATACACTAACAATTACTTGAAAAGGAAATTAAGAAAACAATCCCTTTTAAAATAGCATCAAAAGAATAAAATTCTTAGGAATAAATTTAACCAAGGAGCTGAATACTTGTACACTGAAAATTACAATACACTGATGAAAAATTAAAGACACAAATAGTAAAAATACATGCCATATTTGTGAATTGGATGGCTTAATATTAAAATGTCTGTGCTACACAAAGGGATTTACAGATTTAATCCTGCCCATCAAAATTCCAATGACATGATTTTCCACTGGGCTATTGCACCCCTCAAGGAAAGAGTGGCTACTCTGAGGTCAACCTGAGGTCCTAAGGAGATCCAATGACATTTCTTTTTCAGAAATAAATAAAACATTCCTAAAGTTCATATGGAATAACAAAAAAACCAGAATAGCCAAAACAAACTTCACAAGTTAAAACAAAGTTGGAGGCATTATATTTCCTGATTTCTAAACATCAAGTCTATAATAAGTTAAAGAGTATGTTACTGATATTTATACAGACATGTAACCCAATGGAAGAGGATAGAGCCAGAAACAAACCCAAGGTTACACAGGCTATTGATCTTTGACAAGGGATCCAAGAAAACACAGTGGGGAAATGGTCTCTCCCCAAATAATATCGGGAAAACTGGATATCTGTACTATATTTTTCTTTAATTTCACTTGAGTAACAGACAAGAATGCAGGTGAGGCTTTTTGAAAGGCATTGTTTATATTGATAGATTATTAAATCTGAACTTGACAAGGAAAAAAGGCTTCTGAATGACAGAGAAAAATTGAAACTCCTCTTTATAGGGATAAATTGTAGGATGAGACTACTGCTAAAAGACAGAAATATATTTAAAATACAGCATTAATTGCCTTATTGAAGGTAAAAAATAAAAATGAATATCTTGAGTTTATTAAAATTGCTTCAAAAGGTATTCATTTCTTCCATTACACATTGGTGATACAACATGGTGATTAACATGTGTTTATTGAACAATAAAACAATTTAGATACATATTATTTGCCACTAATAACATCACTATTAATCCAACCAGGATTAAATAAATAAATCATTTCATGTGGCACATTATAATTTTAAGTATCAACATATGCTGTGTTTATTCCAATAACACATGAAAATATTTTAAAAAGGGAGTAACCGTTTTTCTCATAAGTATTTGGTCAGAACTGAAGAATGGCAAAATAGTTACACGTGTAAGAGTGAGTCTCTATTCTGTTCACTACTAGCCCCATTAACTGCAGTAATTTAATAAATTAATTAAAATTAAATTTAAAAAATTAGTTTCTCAGTCATACTAGTAATAATTTAAGTAGTCAGTAATCACATGTGGCTAATGTCTTCTAGACAAAATAAAAAAAAAATTCTGTCAGTTTACAAAGCTGTATTGGACAGCACAGATATATATTAAATACATATCAATGAACAACATATATTGTTCTTGAATTACTTGCCATTTTTCCAAGATTATGTTTGTTGTGATTATATTTAAATGTAATTTTATCCTTTTGAAATGAGTCATAAAATTTGACATTGTAAATTATAATATATCTTTTCATTTTATTTTTTCCAGGTAATTTATTTTTTGTATTTCAAAACAGTATATGTTTGCAGTGAATTGAAAATGGAAAAGAAAGGAGGAAGAAAGACAGAAGGAAAGAAAAAAAAGGAAGGAGGGAAGGAAGGAAGGAAATAAGAAAGAAACACTAGCTTTGAAGATTCTGGGCCTTCAATGGAGGACCTTACATAGAGATTCATAAATAAATCTGTACCATGGGAGAAAGATCATTAGCTCTTAAAAAACAGAAAGAAGGTTGTATATCTTTTCTAATCCTTACTGTTCACGTATAGTTAAAAGTAATAGATCTTGGTTGTATTAAATTGTATTCCCAGTTTTTCTCTACATACTTTTAGGTCCCTCTGTAGTCATCAAACTGCCATTAGTAAGCATCACTATAATGACTTTTTCATTGATCAATAAACTACATATTTTATGTTACACACAGAAAAACTCAATCAAATTATGGTCAAGTCATATTCTCCAGATCATAAAACTTAGATACATACAGTCCTGCTTATATGAAAATTAGGAATATATGAGCATCAGGCAGACATTTTAGAAGAGTTTATTATGTACATCTCCTAGAAGTGCAGATATTCATTGCTGTTTTATACAAATGTATTGCTCTCTCTGGAGGAAGACAGAAACTGTTCAGGATCTGAGAGTTCCTCAGACATAGGGGGAAGGTGGGGCTTTCTTTGACTACTCAGAGGATAGGAAGTCAGTACTTGCTGCTCTACATATACAGGGCACCTTTGGCATTGAACTAGCAAATCATCTGCTACAGCTAACATTTATGCATTTCAGAGAAAATAAATTATAGGAAAATTAAAATAGACATACATGTATTATCCATTAAGAATATAGAGCTTTGGCTTTTGTTTTCTACTCCGCTGAATCTCAACAACTTCTATCTGCTCATGCTACAGGGAAGTCACAATTATGAAAATGTGAAGAAAGGATGTTCTCTATTTTTCATATAGTTCCTTAAACAATATGTGTGCATTTTGTTCAAATATGCCAATTTATTTTTGTTTGATTTATATTGATTGATTACAGAAACATGTTAATTATCTCACCAGTCATACTACAAAACTTTCCAAATAACTTTGGGGAAAGAAAACAAAGTGTAGTGGGTGAATATTTGGATTACTTAATGGGGGTAATGAAGATAATGAAATTAGCATGTGCTTAGCTTTTTTAGCATGTTAAATGCATATTGAAAGTCTACTAGTACAAGCTGGTGAGATCATCAAAAACCACATAAGAAGGGTTCCCATGTTTCTGGAAACTAGTTAATAGGATGAGATGATACACAAATTACCAAAATAATACAATGTACTTAGTACATTACTTATGAATATTATTTACACATTAAGTGTTTTGCCACTTTCAAAGGGCCAGTGGTCATTTAGTTGAGTATGACCAGAGTAAGATAAAGAGAATGGCTACAATTTATCCTGGATTTTAGCTTATGAACATGAATTTAATACATGGACAAAGTATCTAGAGAGAATATATTCCTTTCAAGATACTCAACAGGTGATATGTTGTTAAGACACCTGTCCATCCAGCTCTCTCACACACACAGGCACATGCCATACCCCCTATGATTCCCTACCCAAGAAAAAGATACATTGCTCTACCCTGATCAGACTGCAGTACATGAAGTTGTGAGAACATGCATGACTATGTGGGCAGGATTTCTTTGCTATACTGCTGATCTCTCCAGGGACACTGATAAATCTCTATTGACTATATATATATATATATATATATATATATATATATATATATATACTTCCACACTAAAGAATAATAAAAGCTTCTTCCTTACTTATGTCTATATTTCAGCCCCAAAGAGAAAGGCAGCTGATTAGGTTTACTAGATTCAAGGACACCATATTAGAAATGGCTTCTAAAAGTGGAATTTTATTATGAGGTATGTTACTGACATGTTAGAGAAGCTCAAAGATTGCATCCCTAATAGTCCTCTTCTAGTTGAATCTCATAATATGATCATCTTAATATCAAACAATTATCTTCAAAATTGAATATGTGTATTTAATGCCTGTCTATCTATCTTTATCTTTATCTTTTTATTTATTGTTGTAGTCATTATATGCTACAGTAGCAGGTAACATTGATTAATACATCAAGATTTAGGGATGTTGACTTCTTACACTTGTTACTTTAAGCTTGCTAGTTGGCTGAATGTCTGGTGAGTTGATCCTGCTTACCTGAGGTAGCCTTCTTCTCATTCCAGAACTCAACGAGAAGGAGTAGCCTTTCTATGGGTCATGGTGGTCTCTAATTTAGGTGAGAGAAAGAGGCAGAACCAAACCACGAAAGCACAATTTAATATGTCTGCTTAGATGTGGGATATGTCACCTCTGTTTCTGTTTAACTGGTCATAGCAAGACACATGGCCAAGTGAGGGTCCTGAGGAAGTGTTTTACCTGGAGTGCGTCATATCAAAGGCGGGGAAGCAGAGAATAATTGTGAATAAATAGTGACATGTATCATATCTATTTACAGATATTTTAAGCAACTTCTTAGAGACTCTGACTAAAAAACTGACACATTTTATACCTATTTTTAGATGCTTCTCCTCTATTATGTATTATGCACATTATTTCATAGACATTGGATTGATACTTCAAATAAGCAGGCATCATATAGTGTATGTATATTTATATAAGTATTCACTTACTGATGAGCAATTATAGTGTCTTAAAATGTATCATTACAAACAGCATAGCAGTAGCATCATTAAACTTATGTGTTCTTGTCCACATAGTTGACATTTCTGGTCAAAAGATCCTAAAAGGGAGAACGTTGTTCTAAAGGAGTATACATTTAGAGATACATTTTGAAGTACACAAATATTCCAAGTAGTAAATATAATAGAAATGTTAACACAGTGAACAGTATACAAAAGCAATCACATATTTAACGATCATCTGATTAAGCAAATATATTGCCAATATCTTGGAACTTTTCCCTAAACATGTGACCTTCCCCAAATAAAATCCTGATTTTTAGATTAAATAATTATTTATTTTTCTTTACACATTTATCTTAAAATCGTATCTGTATCTCTAAATAATGTATTGTTAAATTTAGCCTGGCCCTGGCTAGGTAGCTCAGTTGGGTAGAGCATAGTCCTGTTCCACCCCGCTCAGGACACATGAGAAGCAACTAATGCGTACAGCAATAAGTGGAACAACAAATCAATGCGTGTGTGTCTCTCTCTCCTTTTCTCTGTCTCTAAGAATCAATATTTTTTAAGACAAATGCCTGTTTTAAACATTTATATAAAATGAATGACAGCATATTTTTGTGATTTGCTTTTTGTTTTCAATCAACATTAGAATTTGAGACTTACCTATACTGATACACTTACGTTGTAGGGTTTTGTTTTTTTTTCCCATTTTATTATTGTGCAATAGTCCATTATGTTAACATAACATCCATTGTGTATCTATCTTACTTGTTTAGAATATTTACATTATTTGCATTATTTCTAGCATGCGACTATTACCAACACTGTTTCAAGTATTATCATTGTACATTTCTCCGGTGGTACATATGTATAAGGGTTTCTTCATACCTAAAAGTAGAATTGCTAAGGTCTACCTATGCATATGTTCTGCAATACTATCCAAAATATCCAACTGTTTTTTATGAGTCATACCTCTATGTATCACCAACAGCATGGTATGATAATTTATTTAGCTCCACAGCCTTATTGACACATGTTATTATCAAAGTTTATATAAAATACAAAAAATGAAAAACATACCATTGCAAGAAAAAACAGATAGTATGCTATTGTGGTTTTACTTTGCCTTTCCCTAAAGCATAAGTTTGTGTCTTTTTATATGTAATTATTGTACTTCATGATCCTATTCTGTGAAATGCCTTTTTATATCTTTTGGTCATTCTTCTACTTTAATTATTCTGACATTTTTAGTTCTGTCAGTATTTAGTTATCCATTCATCACTAATATTTTCAGTTTTTTCTTATTTACATCTTAATAAACAGAACTTATAATGTAGTAAAATTCTCCCGTACTTTTATAGTTTTATACTTTGTGTTTGTTTCATTTGATAAATGTTTTTCTACTATAAACTCATAAGAGTATTCTCACATAATTGTCCCTACAAGTTTTATAGTTTGATTTTCACTTTTAAATCTTAAATTTGTCTGAATTAATTTTTCTGGCAAAATTTATATAATAGCCCATTCTCTTCATATTGGTCAGAATAGCCAGTCTGTGACAGAGCAATTTTTTCATACAAGCATGGGTTTTTTCCTGGCCTCTCTATACTGTCTCATTTGATAATTTATATACACCTTTGTCAGTATCACAGTTTTTTAATGACTACATTTTACTTAACAAGTACAATATAAATTTTAATCTGATAAATATTCCATAATACAATCATTTTTAATTACTTAGAATTTTTACTTTATACTTTCTCATTGCAATGGCTACATTTGACTTCTTCAGGCACATATTTTAGCACAGTATATTTTTCCCATAAATAAAAAGGAGAATTTAAACAAAATGAAAAGTGGGTCAAGTATGCCTAAACCTTCTTAACAGAGTTTAAAATTTTGTGAAACACCTATTGACTAACAGGTGTGGATTTCCATCTTTTATTACCTATTGTGCCATCAAGTCTGTTGCTGATGCAGAATTTCTTAAAATATTTCATACCATAACAAAAGCCATGGTTTACAATTATGAAGAGGTTCCTTAATACGACTCTAAGTTAGGAAATTTATTACTTATTTCTTATTCACTTCCACTCTCATCACTGCACATAAAACTACTTGTTATTAGTGTTAAATGGGTACTTGATCATTCTTTTGTCTCTGGAATTTCTTTTAAACTACTGACCCAACACACAAGTTATGATGCTAGAGTATTTGAAATTCTCCCATGTGCAGACATTAACAACGACTGTATCGGGGTAGCTCCTACCTGAAACCTATGGTACCGCGCATCATGATTTTAGTCTTGTTAAACCATGAAAATAAATGTGTATGTTAACAACGATGTGATCACCATGCCTTCTTCTTGACTTATAAATAATTTCAAAATCTCACTACGTTTATCTATGATGTTTGTGATGAAATTTTGAGTGATGACTTTATCAGAGAAGTTTGTTGCTTCTAATTTGCTCTTTGTTTTTATCACGACTATATAATAAACTTTACTGAATATTTTTTCTGCAGTGATTGAGATGATCATGGATGTCTCTCTTTAATATCTAATTATTGTAAATCCTATTAAGTGATTGTAAAATATTATATCAACAATGCAGTTTTGAGATAATCTAAGATTAGTTACAGTGAATAAGTGTATTTATTGGGTATTTGGTTTATTAAAACAGTGCTTGCATGAATTAAGCATCAATTACATAGTCAAATAGAAGTAATTTAAGAGTGGTCTTTTATTTGTTTCTTCCTGGAAAGTATATATATAATATTGGAATTACATAAATCTAAATGTTTGGTGAAGGAGTCCTTATTGGTGTAGCTCAGTGGGTTGGGCGTCATCCTCCAAACTGAAAGGTCACCAGTTTGATTCCCAGTCAGGGCATGTGTTGTGGGGGGCATGCGAGAGGCAACCAATCAGTGTTTCTCACACACATTGATATTTCTCTTCCTCTTTCTCCCTCCCTCTCTCTCTCTAAAAGTAAATAAATAAAATATTTTTAAATATATAAATGTTTGGTGGAAATAATCTGTTAATCCTTATGAGCTGAGTGTTTTCTTAATGGAATAATTCCCAGCTTACTCTTAGTGATTGTTTATGTAAATTTATCTATTTCTTCTAAATTTGTAGTTTATTAATAAGAAATAGTATAATGTTTTCTCATTATCTGAATAATTCTGTAGCATTTATTCTTATATATAAGCATTTATTCTTATATGTTCTTATAACTATAGCAACAAACCATTGTTTGTTGCTTTCTCTAGTTTTTTTTTTTGGTTTATTTGATAAAAGGTTTGTCCTCTTAAAAACTTTTTAAATGTGTTATTTATACTTTGATTGTATGTTCATTTTCTATTCTTTATTATGTGATCATATTATCTTTGTACTTTCTTTGCACATATTATTTCCATGTCATTATATAGCTTCTATTAGTTAATTATTATCTCATTAATTGTTTAGCATTAGGTTTTGTATAAGTAACTGTTAGGCAATAAACTTCCCAGTATTCTTTTAGCTATCTCTTGCTGATTATTTGCATATTATTTTCATATTTGAGTTATAAATGTTTATCTAATTACCATAAAAATTTATTCTAGACCCAGAAATATATTTTAAAATTTCCAAACATGAAGGATTTTACAAGTGACCTTTTAATTATTAATTTCTAATTTAATTATTTTGGGGCAGAAAATGTGCCCATTTTGATACCAGTTTTGGAACTTTTCTGAGATCTTATCTATGGCCTAGGTAAATTTCAATAAAAGTTGATTTATATAAAAATAATTTATTGTCTCCATTATAAGATAAAAAGTTTAATATCATCTTGATAAACCTTGCAAAGTTTTATATTTGAATGTTGTTTTTCCTATAATAGTCTGTCTGATTGAACTGTTAATTACTGAGAATCATACATTTCAAATTTTCACTGCAGCATTGTATATGTTAATGTTGCCTCACAGTTCTGTCAGTATTTACTTCTGGAAAATTAGTACTCCGTATCTCTTTTAACGTAGACCTGGTTCCTATTTCTCTTAATTTTTTTTAGAAAAAGCAATAGACACCTGCTAAACTTTCAGAATCTATCCTCCCTTTGTCCTACATTGATCACTCTTTTGTATTGTTTCTTTTTTTCACTAGCTGTACTGCATTTCAGATAGTTCTTTTGATCCGCTCTTCCAATTCATCATTTTTCTGTCCAGCACGTTGACTAATCTCTTGTTGTTTCATGTATCGAGATTTAACGTTGTTTTTCTTTTCTGTACAATCTTCACATGCATCATTCTTAATTATATTTAGGATTTTATTTATTTATTTAAGTATTTTAAATACAGATATACTTTATATCGAACATTGCAGCACAGGGAGTTTTGTTATTATTGGGTTTTCCTGGCTCTTACACTGGAAATTTGTATCCCCTTTCCAAGAACTAAAATTCTCCCTTTCCTCAGAATCTCTGTATTTTCTGTGGGAATTCACTGAAGCTTTAGTATGAAAGGATTTCTCCAGGTGGTTTGTCTATGCTTCTGTCTGTTGTTTGGCACTATCAATAAGCCCAATGACTAAATAAAGGATCTTTAGTTGTTTTAACCACACAGGTAAGATAAATTCATGCCAAAGTGACAAGCAGCTTACTTCAGTTCTCAAAGATCACCTACCATGATCCCATTACGGTCCAGATTCAATAATTTTCATATGAACCCTACCTGTACATCAGATTTATTTCTCATTTACTTTCCCTGAAGATGGAGCCCCCTGAGATACTGTTTGTATGCAAGGGTCCCTGATTTGACTCTTCATCTTGGATGAGTCTGGGTATTTATTTCCAATCTCCCACATTCTATATAGCAGTAAAAATGGAAGGTCTCAGTTTCCTGAATTGGGCTCATACCCTCAAAGTAAACACTGATTTGGACTAGCTTACCTTAAAGACCTTGTGTCACTGAGTTTTGGCCCTCTGTTAATTACTTAATTTTATTCCAGTATGCGTGTTTGTCTAGATGATTCAGCTTTTTAACTGACTTTTTCAAATGAGTGTTTTAGGCTACATAGTCCCCAGTACTACCAGAAATAAAATATAAGTGCCTGTATATGAATATTTGAAATATCATCACAGATTATTTTTTGTAACTATGTATTTGCATAAAAAACACAGGATGCTATCAATATGTCTGTATTGAAATTCATAAAATACATCCCATTTTAAAAATCTCAACATGTATCACATCCCAAACATGAGACGTGGAGCATATTTTTAGTTATTTGTTGGATATTCCATATTTTGTATCCATTGCCTTCTCATAGAGTCATTTTTCTATTGGTTTCTTTTGGTTTCTCTTTCCAGATTCAGCTTTGTATGCGATTCACATTTTAAGAAAGCTGTCTAATAAAGGTTAATACTGATAAAATACAAAATGCATACAGTTTAAAATAAGGAGGTATTATTGATGAATCCCTATTTCATTTGGCAAATACAATGGCTTCTGTAGAGATAAAACTTGGTAAGGTGGTAAGGCTTTCCTTTGTTGATGTAATCACCTCTCTAAATGGCAAGTATCAACCACACCTCCCTTTGAAAGCTGTGTAAGGCTGCCCCCTCCTGTCTGGCAGACAGCAATATATTCTGCACAATGTATCCTGAATCTGCAGATAGATTTTTCAAACGTAATTGGCCAGACAATTGGCTCAGTAGCAACTCAGAGAAGCAAAGTACATCAGTCTAAAATGAACAATTGACAGGTAATGGTTGACTGCTGGTGAAGAAAATATTCTTGCTTCACATTCCCATGGGGATTTCTCCTGACTCCCTCTTACAGTCTTTTCTTCCCATTTGATTTCTCATCTTCTTCTCTTGCTTTTTTTCTCAGTATATGATATTATTTATGTATTTCAGGGGAGGATGAGTGAAAGCACTTGATGGATTCATAAACAGAAACAAACGAAGACATATACATACAAAGATTTTCTTTAAATAATTTTAAATTTGCTTTCATGTACGATATGGCTTAGAGATCTATATATCCATCTTTGTAGCAGAACTTCTTTGTTTCAATTATTAGAGTATGAATTACATTTTACATGCCTATTATACATTTAAAAATTTCTCATGTACTCAAAATATAATGTATTTTTCTCAGAAGTTATTTGATCTTGGGAAATGTGTTCCCATACACTGTCCTGAAATACAGATTGTACTTCATTACATTATAAAGAATAATTTAAATATCCCTTTAGTCTTGGAATGTTTACATCATGAAGCAAGAATAAAGTCATTAATCAAGCTCTTGAAATTTGTTGAAATTATTATAAATATATATGCATGGTTTATGAGTTAGAATTCAGCGAAAGACGTAGACTAGTATACATGAAATAAAATAAATAACTTTATAGGCATTAGATGTGACACACTTATGGTAGCTGTTTTAACAGTTTTTGTAGGACTATTTTGGCTCTATCTCTGCAACTGAGCTTGCAGCTAAGAGCTATAAAAGTTGCGAAGGGAAATAAGCTTTGAATGAAAGTGACCAGGAGCAAGCTGGGAACCCAGGATAGCAAATTGCAACTCCATCTCCCTCAACACCTTCGGTTTTGATGTGGCGTTAGACTCACAGGTTAAGTGGGCACTCTTCATCACAGGGCTGCAGCGCGGGCTTGGGAGAAGCTGAAGGAGACCTGGAGACTTGAGGAAGCCACGTGCGTGCTGCTGCTCTGAGCCAAAGGTGAGAGAGCACATCAGTGAAGCATCCACACACGTATACTGCAACAGTGGCCAGTCTCACTCTGACATTCAGAGAAAAAAAATCAGTTGTTCACTTCTGCCTATTAAATTCCATACACATTTCTCTTGTGACCAACTCTAATTCAGAAATATGCAAGGCAAGAAAGTCTGGGAAATGTAACTACACCTTAGATAAATTCTATGGTTCAAAGCTACCCTGATTCAACATGGCAGACAAACACATCTCTCATAACCACACTAAACAAAGACAAGAGCAAAATTAATATTCTTTCTCAAATGATGTGCTTGTATCATATGCAACCCACAGTGCCCATCTCCTGGCCCTGAAAGAAAACACAAGATACTTCTTTTAAAGAATGTCCATTCCTTTTCAAGCTAAATCACATTCCCCTTTTGCTATCTTATAACTTAAATATGGAGATATCAACTTAGCTATTACTAATAGTGTGTTATATTAGATGGTAGGAGACTAAGAAAGGTGAAAAAAATAAAGGCTTTGTATTTAATTATGGATTTAATATTTGATTTTGTATGACAAACCAAAAAGACAAATGCTCATGACTCCTTTCATCCTCATTTCTGCAGCCAGTTCCGTGTTGTCACAACTGTGCCTGCTGAGCACACCCTGCTCTGCATTTCAAGTTCCCTGGGCCCTCAGCAGACATCCCCGCAACTCGTGGTTTCTTCGTGGTGGGGGGCTCACACCACTGCTCTTCAGTTAGAAAATAAAAGCTATGAAGTAAATCACAGAAAGAAGAACATAAAAATTAAAATGGCTAGCAATTAAGGTATTCATATATATGTTGAGCCTGATAAAAAAATCAAATACTCATAATTTTCAAATAACTTGTTTTAAAAAATAATTTTCATATATGCCTTGCCTGGAAATTATCTGAATGCTTTCTCTTCGAGGGTTAATTTATAATTATTTATATCTCCACAAGGAAGACTCATTGTAAGTAAATAAAAAAACACTAAATAAGCATTAATAAATATAAATTTTGGAACTATGTACCTGATTTGAATGACAGTTTTATTTTTGATTAATTATGTGATGTTGCTTGAGATACTAAATATCTCTAATTTCATTTTCCTCATTAATAAAATAGAAAAAATAATCCTTATACAGCTAATGTGAAAATAAGATGAGATAGTATAATTAAAGGACCTCAGCATAGTGAATTTATTATTTCACTCCCATCTGTAGTCATGACATTATATTTCTATTTTTTAATTATATTGTATTGATTATCCTATTATACTTGCCCCAATTTTCCCCTTTGCCCCCTCCATCCAGCACCCCCTACTCCCTCAGGCAATCCCCCCACCATTGTTCATGTCCATGGGTCGTTCATGTCAGTTTTTTGACTCCTCCATTTCCTACAGTGTACTGTACATTCCCATAGCTATTCTATAACTACCTATTTGTACTTCTTAGTCCCCTCACCTCTTCACACATTCTCCCTCTCCCTCCTCCATCTGACAACCTTCTGGTAACTACTTTCTCTTCTCTTGTTTTTAAGGTTCTCTCTTTATCTTTAAACTTTGGCCTTTCAATAATGATGTGTCTTGGAGTGGGCCTCTGTGTTCATCACAATTAGGACTCTCTGTGCGTCCTGGACTGGCCTGTGTATTTCCTTCACCAAATTAGGGAAGTTTTCTTTCACTATTTTTTCAGATAGATTTCCAATTTCTTGCTCTTTCTGTTCCCCTTCTGGTACCCCTATGAGGCGAATGTTGGACCTATTAAAGTTTTCCCAGCTCTGGCTGGCATAGCTCAGTGGATTGAACGCAGGCTACAAACCAAAGCATCGCAGGTTCGATTCCCAGTCAAGGCACATGCCTGGGCTGCAGGCCAGGTCCCCAGTGGGGGCCACATGGGAGGCAACCACACATTGATGTTTCTCTCTCTTTCTCCCTCCCTTCCCCTCTCTATAAATAAATAAATAAATAAATAAATAAATAAATAAATAAATAAAAATCTTTAAAAAAATTATTTTTTAAAAAAGGTTGTCCCAGAGGCTGCTTATACTAATCTCATTTGGAGGGGTTCTTTTTTCTTGTTCTGTTTGGTTGTTTTTTGCTTCCTTATGTGCCAAATCATTGATCTGATTCTCGGCTTCATCCATTCTACTGTTGTTTTCCTGTAAATTGTTCTTTATTTCAATTAATGTATCCTTTGTTTCTGACTGGGTCTTTTTTATGCTGCTGAGGTCCTCACTAAGTTCTTTGAGCAACTGTATAAACAGTGTTTTGAACTCTGCATCTGATAGATTGCTTATCTCCATTTTGTTAAGTTCTTTTTCTGGAGGGTTGATATGTTCTTTCATTTGGGCTCTTTATCTGAAGTTCTTACCTGTTCTTTCATTTGGGCCATGTTTCTTGGCCTCCTCATTTTGACAGCCTCCCTGTATTTGTTTCTCTATATTAGAGCTGCTTTGACTCCATGTCTTGAGAGTGTGGCCTAATATTGTAGGTGTCATGTAGGATCCAGTGGCACAGCCCCCCAATCACCCAAACTGGGTACTCAAGGTATGCCCATTGTGTAGGCTGAGTACACCCTCCTCTTGTAATTGAGCCTTGGTTGCTGTTGGCAGATAAATGGGAGGGATGTACCCAGGCCAGTCAGCTGCAAGGACTGGCTATGACCACTGACCACCAACCTCTGCCTTATGTGGAGGATCAGCTGTGCAGAGAGAGGTGGGGTGATAGTGGTCTGACGTGGTCAGTAGCTGTCCACTGGATATGTTGGCTCTGGGTTTTCCTGGGTGGTGCAGGCCAAAATCAGCCCCCACCTGTGTTTTGCCCAGGGTACCCTGCCTGAGCTGTAAAGCAATCTGAGATTGCTGCTACTTGTGCTGGACTTGGAGATTTCCAGGTGAAGCCAAACTGTGATTCTAATCTGGCTGCTGCTAGGGCTCATTGAAGCCACCTCTCGCTTGTTTGATAGAATTTAGGAGCCAATACCAGCCATTATTATGGAAAAGAACCTTGGGAGGTGCCATAATTTGAGTGGGGTAAGCCTGAAGATCTCCAAGGCAGGTCACATAGTGTTAGCCAGATTGACAGAGTCTCAGATATGGCACCAGCCTACTGGCTTTGTTTCAGGGAGTGCTCAGCAAAGGGACTATGGCCTCTGCTGTCCTTGATGTCTGACACCTCAGTTTCTCCCTGTATACCACTGGTGCCCTTCAAGCTGCCACCCCAGTGCTGGAGCTCAGAGGGAGCGAGTCTGAGTAGGTGAGTGGGTGTGTGGGTTCTCCAAGAGGAACTGCTTAGGGCTCCAGCAGCTTCCTCCACCAATTCAATCCCTGCTGGTTTTCTCAGCCAGAAGTTGTAGGGACTTATCTTCCTGGCACTGGGGGGCCTGGTGTGGATCTGGGACTCTTCCTTCCCAAGATATCCCTCCTGAATTTTTATCCACGTGGGTGTGGGGACAGCCCATTCCACATCCATGCCCATCCGTGCACTAGTCTGGATGGATCTGGGTCTTTAAATCCATAGTTGTCAGACTTCTAGTCAACTCAATTTCTGACATTTCCTGAGATATGGGTATTCTGTATTTTCATTGTAATTTTGATGCGGTTGTATGAAGAGGCAAGCCTTGCGTGCCACGTCGCCATCTTGACTGGAAGCAATGATGATATTTCTTAATCAAAACTTAAGATATGTTTGTAAACTTTCTGAATTATGCATGTACCAATATGAACATCTTAGATAAAAAGTTTAACTAGAAATTATATTTAGTAATTAATGCAAAGTGCTCTATTCCAAATTAATCATACACAACTAAGTCTTTTTTTAAGATATTGTTTGCTGCCAGTTATTGGAGGTAGATGAACATTCATCACTTCCACTAACATTATTAATGCCTCAAAGGCAAGGAATTTTAGATCTTATTTTGCAATATTATAGACAAGCAGATTGGTAAAAATTGCCTGGTATCTACTTCTGTAATTTAGAGTGAAATCTCAGCTGTTATTCTTTTTGGTGTTCCAAGAGCACCCTCTTGAAATATTCACCTGATATATATTATCAAAAATTATATGTTTGATTAGGCAAGAAAACTAGGAAGACTTAAGTGATCAAAAGTAATCTGTCAGTAACTGAGAACTATCAGAACCTTTCAGGAATCAAACCTTAGTGTAAGGGTTAGGGCGTATCATGCCTGACCATATAAAAGTATGAAGTTTCTAGGAACTCTTTTAAACAAGCATATAGCTTAAAAATTACTAGTTTTACCAATGGGATTCAATTTCTAACATCCACTATGCTAATTAGTAAATCTCCAATTGTGGAGTCAAGATACAGATTGTGGAAATGCTTGGATAGCTATCTCTGTAGTGCGGCCTTCCTGATTAAAAGCTAGCTGATCACCCCAGGAGAAGAAATTCAAATTAGGTCAACTGAATGTCTCTAGGGTACAAACAAATGTACACAAATATATTTTACATGGTCCATTCTTAAATATTTAAGCATACATTAGAAAGATCATAAATTGTATCCTTAATTGCTTGGAAATAACATATTTTGATAATTAGAACTGCCTTAGGAAAAGCAGACTGGATTTTTATTGGATATATCCAATTCTATATCCATTGGATACATTGAATTTACAAAGGGAGAGTTGATTGATTTTAATTTTGTCTCTTAAGTTAAATGCCAGGATAGTATATACTAGAGTATTGTAAATATGGCAACCAGTTCTCTGCTCTGATCTTCTCTTATGTCAGTGGTTCTTAAAACAGAACAAAGGTTAGTGCCAAATAAAATAGTCTATTTTATGGAAATCATGTGATAAAGAATTGTGTACAGGAGTTGAGTCACAAAATGTGTTCTTCAAAAATAGCTGCTTCATGTAAAAATAATGTTAGTTAAAGTTTTTGAAGATTTACTTTTCTTAAATATGCTTTTATTAGCTTTTATGTGTATTAATTTATTCATTCTTCAAAATAACACCATAAATTAGGTACTATTATTGTTCTGTGCAGATAAAAGCACTGAGGCAGAGAGTTATTAAGTGATTTGTAAGAGGTGAAATGGCTAGAAAATAGATCAAATATAATTAAAGTTTATACATGTGGCTTCTGTGGCCATACTTTCAACTAGTACAATATATTGACACTGTCACAGTGGGTGACCAAGGCTGGCTTCATGGACATCCAAACAGGATCCCACCTGTACTTGGTTTATGCTCATGTTACTTAGTTCATGCTTAGTTAAGACATTCCAAGCCTGCCACCATGGACACATTGCTCTTGAGTCCATTGTACAAGAACATGGAAGACAGTTGAAGGAATTTGGCTGATTTTACAAGAATAGTTATTTTGTCTGTCTGCTTCACATGATCCTCCTCTGAATCTAAATCTTTTCCAGTTACTAATGCTGCATAAAAAACTATCTCAAAACTCAGTAGCATGAAAAAATAGATTATATTCACTAATTCTTTGGCTTGTCTCATCTTCCTGATGTCTGGGACTCAGTGTGGTAGACTTGATGCATGGAAGTAACTTCATAGGTGTCTTTACTCATATATCTTGTGATTGATGCTAGAAGTCAGCTGGAAGTTCAGGTAAGATTGTTGAACAGAGTACTTATAAAAGGTCTCTTTCTGTGGTCTGGTGTCAGAGTATATTGACCTTAGAGTATTCTGACTTCTTACAACAAAGACTTTCTACAGATGTCTTATATAAGCAAGTGCCCCAAGGCAACCAGATAAGCTGCTGGCATTTTCTTACCCAGTTTTAGAAATCACCTGGAATTACTCTACTTTACTCTACTCCACTGGTTAAAGTACAGATATATTCAAGAGAGCTATTCACAGTTCCTACCTAGTAATAGGAAAAGCATGAAGGAATCATATCACAATGAACATCTTAAATAATGTCTTATAAACTCAGAAAAAGCAGGTGTATCTATACATGATAATTTGAAAAACCTTTGATATATTTGATATTAAAAGAGTTGTACAAAGATTTGATGTAAAACACTGACTTTACATAGGCTCACAGCTGACATTGAAAGCTTAGCACAGCACTTGACACATCATGGGTGCTGCATAAACATTTGCTGTGGCTGAATTATCGTCTCCATTGTCATCATTGTATTGGACATTTGTAAGGGAATAATATGAAAAGAGTTGTACTTTGTATACAGGTTACAAAGTTAACTAGAGGATCAGAAAATATAAGGTTGGTTAGCCTAGATTTTTTCCAGTGATAATAAATTTTAATAAAAATCACAGTAATAGAGGAAATTGGACCCTGAAAAACATTATAATGGAAATTGGAGTCAGGTGATGAGAAAATTATGGATTTATTAGACAATTATTTGATTTCTTTATAAAAAGCAAAGTGAATTGGATACAATTGAAGTTAATTCTATTTCTAAAAGCAGATAGATATAAACTTTGTATAAAATCTGAAAGTATCAAAGTTTAACATGGAAATAAAAAAATGTGGACTTTTCAACTGTTGTTTTGAATATAGTAAATTAAATTAAAACTTTCACAAACTGAATAAAACTCAGTCTCCTCAGGAAACATTATTCCTACGCATAATTTGTAAAACATTTTAATATTTGTTTTTTATGTCAGATGGCAAACTCAGCGAACTCACCAGCCGTGTTTATGAAAGTAAAGGGAAGACTTGTGACAAGTCTCAACTACACCTGCAGTTCAATTGACCCCACAGTGATATTCATTCTGGGAGCTACTCTGAGACATAGTGCTGTAATAATATTTCTAGACACCTTTATGGTATATGTGATAAGTAACAAATAGTCTCTTATGTAACTCTCAATTTTACTTTTTATCAGCTTTATTTCTGTGCTGAGGAATGAAGGGCAGCTCAATTTTCTGTTTCCAAACATGTATAAAATTCAAAGCTAAACACTAAGGTATTTTCCAGCAAAATTATTTTTCAGAACTTAGATGAAAAAGCTCATTAGTATGTGGTAATCAAATTAGAGAACTAAAAAACTTCAGTCCATTAATGAGTTAAATACTTACAGATTGTCATATATAATGCACATGGATCTAGGTATTGTGGACATCAACATACAATATGCAGCCCAAATTTTACAATTTTCTGAAAAGGCAAAGAAATAAAGCAGTGACTGGTGCAGAGTGAGAGGTGAATCATACAGTTTGGTAAAAACTCTAGAACACATGGGATGGGCTTCATAACTAGACATAGTCATCCAACAAACCTTCCCAGAGAGGGTGAATTTGAGCTCAGACATAAAGAATGTATAGAAGGACTTTCTTGCAAAATGGCTCTGTTTTTTTTTTTTTTTTTTAACGAGAATGTTTCTGATTAGACAAATGATTGCCGAACATTTCTTTATGGAAACAGTATAGAAAATGCATGTAGTGACTGAAGTAGGAACTTAATACATCAAGAACATGATGCAAAATGTAATATCCTATATCTATTCCCTCTATTGAAATCAACTGAACCGCAGATTTGATCCCAAATCTTTGCTTTTCTTTGTTCTATATTTCAAAAACTCATAGAGTATTGGTTCAAAATAATTTCATTTTAAGTCTTTGAACGTAAAGATTTTGTTCTAATTTTAATATGGATATATGTTCACTATATAAATTTGGAGTATATTAATACAACAGAAGCAGCAAAAATGAAAATTAACATGTTTTCTCATCTATAGTAATAATGACTAACACGTCATAGTTGGTTAAATATATAAGCAGTGTAATCAGAAAAAAAAAGTTCAAATTTCTCTAGTCCCTATATTGTTTAATTTTATTTCACCAATTAGTGTAAAAAAGGAGATCTAAATAACCCTGGAATAGATTGAAGCTGTATCAGTCTCTGAGTGCAAACAATGTCCCTTTCCCCTTTAATGTCCAACTTGTTCTGCCAGGTTAGTCCTTCCATGGCAGCACATGGTACCAGAGCATCCTCGGAATGTTTCGGGGCCATCCCGACCATGCCGCTCCAAGTGTCACAAGCTTTCATCTGCTCCAACTTCCTTAAGTGAACACACCCTGCACACTTTGTGCCTCAGCCTTCGTGGTAGGTGCCTCTGTAGACAAGGCCTCTCTGCCATAGCGACAGCCTCTGCTCTTCCTCTGGTTTACCCACTCTAGCATGTGTTGCCAGTGTGTTCTCTAAAGAGATGAGGTTACTAAACCTTTTCTCAGTCAGTGTTGAATCTTGTCATCTTGACTTCGACACCGCACAGTATGTTTAAGGGTCTTTGATAAGTAAGGACCCTTTGTTCCTGAATGTATATTTCATTTCCAGAGGCAAGGAAAGAGGATCCACATTTTTCCATCTCTCGTTTCAGTTTGACCCCAAAGTTCCCCTGCATAGACCTTCTTTACCTTCTGTCAGTTCCAAACGATTTCCAAGCAAACCCCTATTGCAAATGCAACTAAAAATAATGTACATGCACATGTGGAAAAGGGGGGAGAATATTCCCCTTTGAACCCAGCCCTTGTTAGGCATCAACATTCTGATGAACATGTACAAAAATTTCTTTAAAAACTGTAAATGTGTGATGATAGATGTACATGTATAAAAAGGGATTGAAAGCTAAACAAAACCCTTCCTCATGTTTTAAATTTTGAAACTGCCAGGAGCACTTTTATTAAACATCAAAAAGAAGAGATGAAAAATAGGTTGCTCTTCAAAAACCAGAAATTACACTGAGGCTTTTATAGCATATGTGAAAAGCAAACATAGCTCTAGACCAAGAACTCAGGGAGTTCATTGTGAGTTCAGGTACAAGCAGAGAGATTAACACTAAGTACAAATTCTGAATTATTACTAGTTGCAATATAGTTGCATTTCATGAAATCCCCAAATTATCTAAGGCATGCCACCAATTCATCCACATTTGAAAGTTTAAAATGATGTTGAATAATCACAATCCCAGAAAGTATAATTATACACACAAAAAGCAAGTTCTTATTTTTCTTATATTAAGTAACAAAACAGCACAATAATTACAATGAAAATGAAAGCATAAAATGCTTGAAGCTGAATTAATTCAAGATTCTTTATTCAAACAACTAAGTCAAAAATTTAGCTCAGTTACAAGGGTAAAAAAAAGGATATTTTATAGCACAACCTCCAGATTAAAGGGGTTTATTATAGTTTTTTATTTTTTTAGCTTTGCCCTATATTTACTACAGGATGCTCTGAATCAGCATCAATGATGCTAATTATTCATGCTCAGGGAGTACGGAAATGAAAACAGGTCATGGCAGGAAACACGTGGTAGGAATGAGAGTGGCTTCTCTCACTGTCGTACAGGGTGGGGCAAAAGTGGGTTTACACTTGGGAGTATGCGAAACACAGAGTTTATTCTTTTGTTATTATTCATTAATCATTATATTACTTTTATATGAGCAATTGTAAACCTACATTTCCCCACCCTGTATATAAAGAACCACTAGCAAACATTGTTCTTTCCATCCTCACAGTTCTGAGCTCTGCTGAGTTTTTATCATTGAGAATGTTATTACTGAGGATGTTATCATTGAGAATGTTATCAGTGTACTAGAGATAGAGATTACCCTCTTCCACTTTTTTACTTAGTGGGCCATTGGAAGAATGAGATAGGAAATAAAAAAGAAGAGAAACTAGAATTTTGGTAGGTGTGTAATCCTGAACTCCCTGAGGACACAGATTGGGTGCTACAAAATAAAGCAGAGAGTAATTAAGGAACCTATGGGACTGAAATATCATGTAGGTAAGATTTTCAAAGACTCGAATCCCTCAGAAGACATTGGATGAATCCACAATATTTAAACAAACAAATGAACAAACAAAAAAGTGCCCAGTGGACAGTACTAACTGCAGTATCTGTGCCCAGTGAAGATAAGATGGTACAATTTGTTTTTGCTGAAGAGGTTATGTGTCCGCATGAGACAATGCTTTTAGGTGTATAACTTTCAGCTCTGATCATTGGACTTTTAGGGAGATTATAGTTATAAGTATTTGTTCATATGTTTATTTTCTGCTAAAACTAGCTATAGAGGGGTCTCTCTTCTTTATAATTATGAAGTTTTTGAAAATGCCCCCATAGTGATAAAGTGACAGAGCACAATGGCACTCTCATTTCTTGGGTGAGGCAGGGACAAAACCTAAGGAAAACACCAGAGAACACACACATGAGACTTCATTACCTCTTCCTCTCTTGTAACAGTAAACACAGAACATACATTCATATCTCAAAAAAGTAAACCTCCCTATGAATGTAAATTCTTATGTAATAAGAAAAGGGATTTCGTCTGAACCTAATTGCTAATCCCGTCCCCACTTCATTTTTTGAGTAAAAGGTGTTTGTGCCAACACTTGCAGAACAAAGGGAAAGCTGGAAACACAGGGAGAGAAAACAGTGTCTGAAAGCAGTATTTTGAAGACCAGAAGTGATTGTAGATTTGGATGGCTCTTGTTGCAGGACAAAAGCAGCTAAGAAAACAACTTAGGGACAAAAAAATTCTCTTTTTGTTAAAATAAAAAAAAGATACCCATAGCAAGTTAGCATAATTAGAACACACTTCGGACCTGACACAAAGATCAAGAGAACGAGGAGAAAGATGGAGTGGACTTCAGTGGTTTGGGGGCTGGGAACCAGGGTGCCAGTCTGTGGGGTTCCGCTCTGGGAGGTGCTGTGGGAAACATGATCTGTTACTGCACAGAGGCATCCGGGTTAGGATGCCACCACTTTCCTGCTCTCCAGGGCCACAGTATAGACAGACAGTCGTCCGTTGTTGTGTCACTGGCAGAGAGGAACAGTTCCCAGAAATTAAGATGTAGGTACTCAGCAAATTTTAACATACAGGAATTTCCTACAGAATTCAGAGCTAAGCTTTGAACCAGTCCTGAGACTTACAGATAATTGGGGAAAATCGGGAAACAGGACTGTGGACTATATTATGTCTGCCTTGTGTTTAGGGTTTGCATTCGATTGTAGTTGCATCACAGCTATTATGTAAGATTTCTGAGAAGGTTCCTGAAGGACTAGAGAAAATGACATCTTCCTATCTCATGTCGTTTAAATTCCTTCAGGAGCATTAGGCTTGCAGCATACAAATCTAGATAGCTATACTTAAAAACTTTTTTATTTGAAATCTTATCATACCGGTTTCAAGAGTGGAGTGAGATGTAATAGAGGTGTTTGGCTATTTACAGAATAGGTCACCTCTCTCATCTAGCTTAAAAAACAGTAGCATAACTGTTTTTTAATCTTCACACAAGGATATGCTTTTACTGGTTTTAGAGAGAGGGGAAGGAGGATACAGAGAGATGAAGAGAGAAAAGAGAGAGACAGAGAGAGCGAGAGCACATCAACAGGAGAGAAAAACATTGATCAGTTGCCTCTGATGGGGGACCAAACCCGCAATCTAGGTAAGTGGCCTGACTGGGGATCAAACCCACGTCCTTTTGATGTACGGGACAACAGTCCAGCCCACTGAGCCACCTGGCCAAGGCATAATTTTAAAAATTATATTCTTCACGAATATTTGTATTACAGATAAGTTTTATTTCTTTTAAAGCATTTACGTATTTGACTCTAAACCTGCAAAATTGTGCAGTAGCATCAAGGGCAGATAAAGAGCTTTCCAGAAAAGAAAAAAACAAAGTAGTTCATCACTCCCAAGCCATTTTTACATGAAATGCTAAAGGGACTTATTTAGGAAAAAGAAGATTAAAACTATGAACAATAAAATGGCAAAAAATACAGATCTATCAACCAGTGAATCTAAAAAACAAACTAAGCAAACAAGAAGAACAGAGACAGAATCATGGATATGGAGAGCGTTTTGATGGTTGCCACACAGAAGGAGTGTGGGGGAATGGGTGAAGAAGTAAAGGGATTAAGAAGTACAAATAGGGCCCCTGGCTGGTGTGGCTCAGTGGATTGAGTGCCAGTCTGTGAATCAAAGGGCCGCAGGTTTGATTTCCAGTCAGGCCACATGCCTAGGTTGTGGGCCAGGTCCCCAGTAGGGGACCCATGAGAGGCAACCACACATTGATGTTTCTCTCCCTCTCTTTCTCTCTCCCTCCCCTTCTCTCTAGAAATAAATAAATAAAATCTTTAAAAAAAAAGAAGTACAAATAGGTAGTTACAGAATACTCATGGGGATGTAAAGAACAGTATAGGAAATGGAGTAGCCAAAGAACGAATATGCATGACCCGTGGACATTAACAACGATGGGGAATTGCCTGAGGGAGTGGGGGGTGCTGGGTGGAGGAGGGCAAGAAGGGCAAGAAGTGTAAGGGGCGCAATTGGGGCAACTGCAATAGCATAATCAGTAAAATATAAGAAAAAGGAAAATATAAATATTTAAAGTGATTTTATTTCAGATTTCTATTCATATATGCAAGTGTGTCTTAAAACAAATCAGCAGGATTTTGAACAATTCTAGAAGAATGAAGAAAAATCACTTTCTGGATTAGTGAAGTTTCTTATTACTCAAAAAGTAACAAATATTTTGCTGTCATGAATTAGGACAAAGTCTACACTCATCGAAATCATTCACTTTGGTGAAATCTAGAGTCATCTGCTTCCAAAATAGAACCACAAAACCTGCAAAATTGTGTAGTAGCATCAAGGGCAGATAAAGAGCTTCCCAGAAAAGAAAAAAACAAAGTAGTTCATCATCCCAAGGCATTTTTACATGCAATGCTAAAGGGACTTATTTAGGCTCTGAATAATTTCAGATAATCTCAAAACTGTTTATAAAATGTACATCTGATAAATGAGGCTGTGACTGTTAACAGTGGAAGAATTTTCTTACTGCTTTAGCTAATTTGAGTTGAGAGTTTGTTGATTGCAACAAGAAGGAAGGTATGCAATCTACTCTATTTTAAATTGTAAAGCCATTTTTGTTTGCTAGAGAAAAGAGCTAGAACCCTTGGATTCAAGTGATATTTTCTTGTACAGTGATTTTGGACAAATTACTTTCTTCCTTCAACCTCATTTTCTTTATTTTAGATTCAAATCAAATGGTGCCTACCTATAGACTTATTTTAAGTATGGAATGAAATAGTGTATTGTCAAAGTCTATTATATACTAAGAATACAAAAAAGTTGTCACTATTACTTCAGAGTTAAAAATTACCAGACTAGAAGATAATCAGATTCAGAAAGACCACTGCACACATTTCGCAAAAAAAAAAAAAAAGATTACATGGGCCAAATAATTTGATATGATTTTTCCATTGGGATTTTTGTGGTTGGCAGTACAAGTTGAATTTATATCCAGGTCTCTTGAATGAAAATTCACTAACGACAACCTGGACTTCCGGCCAAGATGGAGGGATAGGTGGATGCACCATACCTCCACGCACAACCAAGATAGGAACAACAACAATTTAGAAGCAGAATAACATCCAGAACTGACAGAAAATTGATTTAAATGGAAGTCGGACAACCAAGAAGTTGAAATAGACCTGTTCATCCAGACCAGTAGGAGGGGCGGAGTGGGGCAGCTGGGCGTGGGTTGCAGTGCGGAGAGCAGAGTTGCAACCAGGTGCATAAAGCATCCCAGGGTGTGTAAGGCATCTGGGGAGTGCAAGACCACAGCGAGTGGACCCTGAGTGCGCTTGCAGCAGCTGGCAGGCCCCAGCAGAGGGGTGGCACCCGGCAGACCCAGTGAGGCAGTGACTGTAAAGCAAGGCAGTGTGCGCAACTCAGGATCCCAGCGCTGGGAAATAGAGCCTTGGGACACTGATCACAGACACCTGAGGAAGTTGAGGCGCAGGGGGAGACACCCAGCCTCACAGAAGAGGCCCTTGGAGGGTCCCACGGTGTGCACAAGCCCACCCACATGGGAATTGGCACCAGAGGGACCCAGTTTGCTTGGGGGAAGCAGCAGAAGGGACTGAGGTCCCACGGAGAACAGAGCAACCACCATTGTTCCCTCTCGACCCCGCGCCACATATGTCACAACACAGTGACAGGGTACCATGCCCTGCTGAACACCTAAGGCTCTGCCCCCTACTGTAACAGGCGCGACCAGACCAAAAAAAAAAAA
>PVIA01001334.1:0-71354 GCA_004024845.1 Tonatia bakeri | reverse complement strand
TGGTCACAAATTAGATGAACAAATGCAGGCTATGATAAGAGAAATGAAGGAAAATGCACAGGGAATCAATAGTGATGGGAAGAAAACTGGGACTCAAAACAATAGAGTGGACCAGAAGGAAGAAAGAAACAACCAAACAGGAAAGAATGGAGAAATAAGAATTCAAAAAAAATGAGGAGAAGCTTAGGAACCTCCAGGACATCTTTAAATGTTCCAACATCCGAATTATAGGTTTACCAGAAGGAGAAGAGGAAGAGCAAGATATTGACAACTTATTTGAAAACATAATGAAGGAGAACTTCCCCATTCTGGCAAAGGAAATAGACTTCCAGGAAGTCCAGGAAGCTTAGAGAGTCCCAAAGAAACTGGACCCAAGAAGGAACACACCAAGGCACATCGTAATTACATTAGTCAAGGTAAAATTGAAGGAGAGAATCCTCGAAGCAGCAAGAGATAAAGGAACAGTAACCTACAAAGGAGTTCCCATCAGACTGTCACCTGATTTCTCAAAAGAGACTTTACAGGCAAGAAGGGGCTGGAAAGAAATATTCCAAGTCATGAAAGACAAGGACCTACATCCAAAATTGCTCTATCCAGCAAAGCTTTCATTTAGAATGGAAGGGCAAATAAAGTGCTTCTCAGATAAGGTCAAGTTAAAGGAGTTCATCATCACCAAGCCCTTATTTTATGAAATGTTAAAGGGACTTATCTAAGAAAAAGAAGATAAAAAACATGTACAGTAAAATGACAACAAACTCACAATTATTAACAGTCACACCTAAAACAAAACCAAAAGAAACGAAGCAAACAACTAGAACAGGAACAGAACCACAGAAGTGGAGAGAGATCACATAGAGGGTTATCAACAGGGGAGTGGGAGGAGGAGAGGGGGGTAAAGGTACAGAGAATAAGTAGCATAGATGGTAGGTAGAAAATAGACAGGGGGAGGGCAAGAATAGTATGGAAAATGTAGAAGCTAAAGAACTTATGACACATGAACTAAAGGGCGGGAATGTGAGTGGGAGGGGGCGGGCAGGGTGGAGGAAAGTGAAGGGGGAATGGGACAACTATAATAGCATAATCAATAAAATATATTAAAAAAAGAAAAAAGAAAGAAAATTCACTAGCACCTTATTTTTCAAATATATCTATATCTATACAGATATAGATATAGATATCAAAGGCTCAAAATTCTCAAAAATGTATACATGTACATTATATATATTGCCAAATATATATATATCTGTAATATGTATATATAATATGTATATAGATATATCTGAAAAGATATATAATTTATATATAATATATAAACATTTTATCAAATTATATTATATGTATATATAATTTACTTGTTTATTTAATACCCACAGTTTTCTATTTTCAGTTGTCTATGCAAACATTTATTTTTCACAAAGCTAGGTTGCCTTTGGAACTTTCTAAAGAAAAACCACCTGGAATTTCTCAAGGTGATCTTTATTACCATCTGTGATCTTTATTACCACTCAGCTATGCCTCCTTAACATGATAAAACCTCCTGCTTTTCCTTATCCTAACATTCTCTGAATGTTATGAAAGAGGGAAAAAAATGTGTAAGAAAGAAAAATGCAAAGATATGAAAAATATTTTTCATAGGCTATCACTTATGTGCAATCAATGTTAACATAAATAATTCAAATAAAAGTAATTTTCAAAAACATAGGGACACCTTTATAACCGAGAAGGCAATTCTGCAGGGTGAGTCATTTGTCGACATTCATAAAGCATAGGGGAGAAGACTAACGTGCTCTCTTAATTGAGACAGAGGAGGAGAATGACAATGTTATGGCCTGTGGCGCTTTGTTTATGCATACTTCCTTCCATGATTTATGTCTTTCATAGCAACAGTCCAGAGCCACAGCTAATATATGACTATATTACAGGTGTCAGAGAAGTGAAATACATTTTTGCCAAATAATAAAATAAAAATCCATTAATAAGGACGGCTAAGTACTATTGAAAGGCAGGCTGTTCATGCCTCATTCATAAAATCCTGGGAACAAAATATGATAACTCATAAACATTTTTTAATATCTGCAAGCTATTGTGCAGTTGTAATTTAGCATGTTCTGAACTCATAACTATTCATTTCTCGTCTCAAAATTTAAGCACAAATAAATTAAACAGATAGTTAAATTTAAATTATATGAATCTATCCAATATTGGATACATAAAACATAGGTTTAAAAGCATGTTTTAAACAATAATGAATTAAAAATGTATGCAAGAACTTACATCAAATATGGTCCCAGCAAAAGGAGTGGGAGATCAGACAGGAGACTATTCTTAAAAACTCAGAGATGTTAGATTAAAAAAAAACAACAACTGTGAGGTAGAGAAAAGGGACATATTCAAAATGTAGTTAGAAGTGCGCTTAATCAATGCAATGTTGACCGAGAGTTGTGTGCCAGAGGAATGAAATAACCGAAAGTCTACTAACTTGAAGTATATATGGATAATTCAATCATTTAAGAAACCCAATGAAGAAATCCAATAGATGGTAAGAAGTATGAGAGTGGAGATACAAACGACAAAAGTTATTAACATTTATGCAATATTTAAAATCAAAAGTGTAAATGAGATCAACTTCACAGACCATATCTTTCTGTAAGAAAAGAGGATGAATTTCTCAGGAATCTATAAGCCAGTATTCTGCATTTTTCATTTTGATATGTCTAGCTCGTACCATGATGCCTCGAACAAGTTTAAGATTCATATATCTACAAACATTCATAGAACAAATGATTACCAAATTTAGAAATAGGCAGAAAGAAAGGAGCTAATTTAATACTGAGAAAGAATGGTGAGAAAGAAAAAAAAATGAAAGTGGAGTTTCTTGGTAACCAACTGGATCTAAGAATTTCAATAGGATGGAGTTTAAAACTTGTGAAAAAGCACTGGGAATATATATTAAAGCAAGCCATTTTGGGGAAAAAACTTACATAAGACACATCTGAGAAGGAATGCTATCCAAAATGTACAAAGAACTTCTAAAACTCAGTAGTAGGTAAACAAAGAACCTCATTTAAAATAATGAGCTTAGGACCTGAACAGCCATCTCATCAAAGTAGACACGCAGACGGCAAGTAAGGATATGAAACATGTTCAATGCAAAGGTCATTAAGGAATTGCAAATGAAACAATGAGATACCATTGCACACCTATTAGAAAGACCCAAATCTGGAACAGTGACTAATACATTGTCAATTAAGACCTCAAGGAACTTGGTGTCATAAGGGAAAGATATGGAGAACAGAATATGATGTATTAAAGATTAAACATAAAACAGTGGTGATATTTTTTTCAAGAATGTCTAGTGTTTTTTCAACTCAATATTTCACTAACCTTAACAGTTTTCTTTTGATCAGTCGCTAAGGTTTGTTGTCATTATGAAGGTTTTCTTGAAGCCTTGTTTGAATACTTAATGCTGGCAAGGATACAAAGTAACTGAAATCATTTTTACACTGCTGGTGGGCATGTTAAATGAAACAAAAAAGTATGGCATTTTTTTACAGAACCTGAACATACATTTTTCACAGGAGACAGCAATTCTTGGACATTTAACTCTGGGAAATAGAAACTTGTATTCATATGAAAATCTTTATAGAAATATTCATAGCCACTTTATTCATTGCAGCCTCAAGCCATACACACCAAAATACTCTTTAGTTTTTAAATGTTCAAACTAAGTATGCTACATACATATACTGGAATATTATTCAGCAATAAACAGGAATAAAATCTTGATATAAGCAACAACTTGAGTAGATGTCAAGGGAATTATGCTGAGTGAAAAAAATCCCCAAAGGGTTGCATACTATATGATTCCATTTACATAGTGTTTTTGAAATGACAAAATTACAGACATAGAAAACAGATTCATACTTCTTAGGTATGGCATGGGCAGAGGGTAAAAGGAGAAAGGTACACCTATAAAATGATAGCACAATGGGATCCATGTGATAGAACTGTATCTTCACTGTGGTACAATTGGTGTGGTGGAGGTCACACCAATTGACACATGCAGTAAAATGTCATAGACCTGAGTGCACACACAAATGAATAGCATGAAAAAGAGATCTAAACGAGAACATGGGAGTATGCCAATGTAAAATAACTTGTGATATACAAGATGTTACCAATTTGGGAAACTAGATGAAGGAAATATCAGGTACATCTGTATTATTTTTTATAGTTGCCTAAGGATCTATAAGTATCTCAAATTTAAAAATATACATATTTCCATAGCATCTTAACAAATTTTATATTTGTTAGAATATTAGGTTGGTTATGTTAGTATATTTCAGTTGTTATAATTATTTTCCAGCTTACATCCCTGCTGATTTTTCAATTTCGCAGAAGTATTCGAATCAGAAAAGGTTTACCCCATAAACAAATCAATTATTAATCTCAGACACAGGAAGCATTTCAATTGTTATTGTTCTTTATCTCTTCCTGTATCTCCTATATTCTATACGGCATTATTTTCCTATGCCTGAAGAATAATTTTTATAATTCCGTATTGTAGAGGTGTTGTAGAGGTGTGCTGGTTTTTAGTTTATTCTTCAGTGATCGTTTTATTGGGTATGAATTCTTCATTGGGAGATGGTTTTTTGACATTTCTAAGATATCCTTTCATCTTCATCATCATTCCACTATTACTGTCGATAACTTAGCAGTCAACCTCAGTCCACTTTTTGTTCCTTTGTTATTTTTATCAGATTTACTGTTATGTACCTAGGTGTAATCTTCTTTTAGCTTATATTTATTTGTCTTTGTTAGAAGGAGTTAATATATTCATATATTTTATCAAGTTTGAGAATTTTCCAGCCTGTGTCTCTTAAAATATTGCTTCCATTCTATTGTCTTGTTAACCACTTCAACCCAACCTTAAGGACCATGTTACATCAGCTGGTGTTAGGGTATGAGTGCTCACAAATAACCCTAAGTCTCAGTGATTAAAGATTCCTTTTAATGCCAGCCATTGTCCAGCTGCAACACTGCTTTGTGAATCTCCTTCATCCTTCATCCTGGTACTCAGGCTAATGAAGTAGCTTTTGTCTCTGGTTTTTTTTTTTTTTTTGGTCAGAGGGGAGAAGAGAGATTGCATAATCTTGTCTCCTAAAACTTCTGCTCAAAAATGAAAAATGTTAATTCTGATCACATTCCGTTGTTCAAAGCCAGTCACATTAACCAAGTTTGTACCAAGATCATAATCTAATCAAATGGAGGCATGAAATTAACCATAAAAAATAATAGTTGACCACATACCTTCTTACAACACCCCTTATGTCTTATGCCATCTCTTATCTATTTTCATTCTTTTTTTTCCATATATCTTACTGACTATTCTGGCTTAGTTAATTTACTAAGTCTCTCTTTAGCTGTGTCTGATTTGCTGTCAAACACATCTTTTGAAATAATAATGTAATTACCATATTTTCTAGTTATAGAATTTTGTTTCTATTTAATGTATTTCCTCATCTGCTAAGTCACTTATTTTTTCCAGTTCTCAGCCAAAATTTTCAAGCTTGATTTTATCTCTGTGAACATGTTAAGCATAGCTTTTACCATCTGTGTCTGATAATTCCACTCTCTGAGGTTCAGTACATGCATTTCTGTAGTTTGTGGTTTCTGTATGTTTTCAATTCCTATTGTCTTATCCCCTTATGGGACTGATTATCTTTAATTATGTGATGGGGTTTGTATTTAATAGTTATTTATAGAAGTATATTCAAACCAAGGATAATGTTATTTTTCTCATGATGTTTGCTGCTGCCAGACACATGGGATATTTATACTCTAAATTCATTTCAGTCAGTTTCAGAGTAGGAGATCTGGGAGAGGCCATGGAAGGAGATAACTCAAAGTGGGAGAGGAGTTCATATGAGGGTTGGTTTACTTCTTGAATATCTTACTTTGAGGGTAAATCCATGTATCTTTTACTTGTTACTATATCCTGGACACCATTTTTTTTTTTCTCATATTCTACAAACCTCTTAAAACTAATGTTTACACTCCTTGGTCCTTATTCAAACTTAGTAAACTCCAGGGGAAAATGAGCTCCCAAGGCAAAACTTACATTGATGTATTTTTTTTAGTTTTATCCGATTGACCTAGTGAGCCTTATCTTTATTTTTAGCTTTCAGATATTTTGAGAAGGTTTCCTTAAATATTTGTACGCATTTTTAGTTGTCTTCAATGAGAACTGATCTGAATGATATATTCTGACATTCTAGATTGTTGGCATTGATTTACTGAATTGACTCATGCAAAACATTTACTTGAAGCACTTTGATGGTAAAATTCTTCCTTTATCTAAATATGTCACCTAAAGGTGTATATAATATTATTTCAGAAATTGGAATCTTCTTCCTATAGATGAGTTCTGTTTTCCCAGTTTACAGCCATCTTAGCCTTCGGAAAATCCAGGGTCACTGTGCTCAGCCAGGGAGTCCATTGTTCTCTTTGAGGTTCCCCTCCTGCACCTGGAGCCCAGACAGTCATTCCTCCCAGGCAGAAGCCAGCATGCTTGTAACATTCCATTTGTTTTGATTCTGTGCTACCTTTTGTTCGATGTCTGAAAACAGCTTTTTCATATATTTTGTTCTGTGATCTAGTTATTTTTGACTTGAGGTTAAATTCAATCATAGTTCCTCCACCATGGGTGTTTACTCCTTTAAAAAATATTAGTAGGATATTTTATTATTGACTTTTAGGATATTTCTACCTATGTTTGTATGTAAATTGTTTGGCACAAACATATGCACACGAAAATATTTCAGCCCTGGGCAGGTAGCTCAGTTGGTTAGAGTGTCGCCTCTGTACTCCAAGGTTGTTGCCAGTTTGATCTCCAGTCGGGACACATACAAGAAGTAACCAGAGAATGAATAAATAAGTGGTATATTAAATCATTGTTTCTCTCTCTCTCTCTCCCCTTGCCAAAATCAATTTTAAAACTTTAAATAATAATAAAATTTTTCTTAATGTTGTGTCTTGATGAGTAGGCTTTTATGACTTTGGTAAAATTGAATGATAATTTGAATGTTTACAGCTAAAATTTTAGTTTTGCAATATGGTACATGATTGTTTCCCCTTTGGATTGTGAAAGCCAAGAAGTTTATTTGCCATTTTGGATAATAGACTAATGAATACGAAAGAAATAAACCACGCACAACAAAAACAAGCACAAACCCCCATGTGATCGTAGGAATTGTCCTAGCTACTGGAACCTACTATTAAATACATGCATAATATTCTATTACTAGAAAAAAACAGAGTGTTCTACTTAAGCATCCACCTCAGTAACAGGTCATACTGGAACTTAAAGTACTAGTTTGTATGACTGAGAAATATTACGTCCGTTTTTCATTTTCTTCAGTTGTGAAATGGCAATAATATTTCTTACCTATCAGATTTGTTCAAACAACAGATTACAAGTGTTAAGTGGATATCAACTGCAAACATAGAGTTAGTTTTCCCGGTAGCAAAGACAATGCTAAAGTTTTCTATTTTACTAACTTAACTTTTTTGCTTAACTGACAGAGACCAAAAAATTACAACACAGAGATATAGAAGCTAAACACAGCAAAAAAAAAAATGAGCTTAAATATTAAATTTTTTATTTAATAATCTCTACAGTTACCAAATTACTGACACAGTTCTAGAATTTTATATGTGCCAAGGCATCAACAAATATTTGGAGTTAACCCTTCTAATTTACCCTTCACTGGACTTTCACTGTTATCATCAGTATACTTTATATACTAATGTGACCGATCTCAATGCCTGAAACACAAAATTCTCTAAATTTTGCTGTGGCTCCTTCTACCTGGATGGGCCTGCCTGAGATCTTGTTGTGTAATTGTCATTGCCACAAAGTTGGGCCACATTCCATTTACACCGGAATGCACAAATGCTTTCCTCTGTTTCTGGGTCTCCTCTCATTTGCAATTAGTATTCGTAGCCTGAACAGGAAAAGAGACTGTCTACACCTTTGGCAATCCCATGATTATTCCATTTATTGAACTTTTTTAAAGAAAGCAATTTTATTAGTGGAATTGTTGAATATATATAAATTAAAATATTGCTGCCAAATTATATTCCAAACAGTTCCACCTATTTTCACTTTCACTTGCAGTAAGTCTTCAGTGCATTTACTGTTACCATAAACTTAATTTGTACAATACTTTTTTCTTTTTTTATAATAATTAAAGTAGTAATGCAAACTCATTTGTGAATTTTGAGAGAGATACAAAATATATGAAATAAAATATGCAGTACACATGATTGCACCATTTTGACTGCTAATTCTGCTAATATTTTGGTATATTTTTCCAGTGTTACATTATTTATGAATATATGTGTGTATATAATCCGCATCTAGCCCTGGCTGGTGTGGCTCAGTGGATTGAGTGCTGACCTGACAACCAAAGGGTCGCTGGTTCATTTCCCAGTGCCTGGGTTATAGGCCAGGTCCCCAGTGAGGGACACATGAGAGGAAACCACACATTGATGTTTCTCTCTCTCTCTCTTCTCCTTTCCTTTCCCTCTGTCTAAAAATAAATTTAAAAAAAACATATCTAAGTATAAATTATTTATGCATTATATTTCCTAAATACTTTTTAAATTAATATAGTACTATATATACATATTTCTATTATGCTTTTAAAAATAATCATTAAATTAGCATGAATCTAGCAAGAACATTTGTAAACAGTCTCTTAATAAATTAAACTTACTTTTGATTAAATATATTGGTGTGACATTGGTTAAGAAATTATATGGGTTTCAAATGTACGATTCTATGATATGTGATCTGTATATTGCATTGTGGGCCCACCACCCAGAGTCAAATCTTCTTCTATTACCACACACTTCACCCCCTTTCTGTCCTTCACTGTCCCCCACCTGCCTTTTCCTCTGATAGTCACAATAGTGTTGTATGTGTCTATGAGTTTTTGTTTGCTTGTTTTGTTTGTTTATTTGATTTTGTTTTTAAGTAAACATTATAAATAACAGTGATATAATCCATCATAGGTATATTGATCTTCAACTTTAATGTCAGTAGCCCAAACACAAGCAAGAAAAAGAATTCTACTCACTAATGCCTCAAAGAGTGATCTACAGATTCATTCAGACCTTTCAAAATTCACAAATATAGATAGTTTATGAATTTAATAAAATATGTAAAATGCTGTAATAAAAGTCAACAGTCTAAACTATAACAGAAATGGCAAGCCAATAGGGGAGGCAAACTTCTCCAGATAAAATAGTTTCCACCTTTGAAATTTTGAAGGAAACTCAAGACAAATATTTTTATGATTAACAAAATTTGATTTTAAATTAAACGTAATGTTTTTGGTAAAAGTACAAAGCTACATTTCAGGAGTTCTGTGTTCTTTGCTTAGATCTGCTACTTGTTTTTACCAGAATTGGAGGAGATTTTTGGTTTCAAAAATTTTCAGGTTTGTATCTCAGTTTCTACTACTTTCAAAATTCTAAAATAAACATTATTTAAAAATAATACTCAGACTAACTTGCCCACAGTTGAAAAAGGAATTTGCCTTTTAGGTAAGGCCAACAGGAGTGGAGAAAAATAGCCATGTTTCACTTCAGAAAAATCACTTTACCTGACTTTAATCCAGAAATAGTCACTATGTTCCCTTAAGTCTTAGTTTTGAAAATCTCGTTTTATCCCCTGTTGTGGATTCTATGAGTGCCCCAGCGCTATTCTCCCAGTACTCATCACGGCAAACCGATGGCTGTTGACTGAGAACACCTGTGTCTCTACCTGCCAATGTGCTGCTGCATGGGGCCTGAACAAGTCAAGGCACCAAAGGAAACCCTCAGATCAGGGGTGTCAAACTCATTTTCACCAGGGGCCACATCAGCCTCATGGTTGCCTTCAAAGGGCCGAATGGAATTTCAACTCCTTAACAGTTAAGGAGTAGTTACATTTACACAGTCCTAAAATTATTTTGGCCCTTTGAAGGCAACCACGAGACTGATGTGGCCCCGAGTGAAAATCAGTTTGACACCTCTGCCTTAGATGAACTGAGATTTGATGATCAAATACTCTAGTGTACTATCCCCATGGCAGAGAAAACTCAGAGGCATAGTTTGTACTGTTTCCCAGAACTTTTCAAAGAATACTTGCTCGATAGTACAAGCTGCCTTCGCTTCACTGTGTCACTCCTCCAGCTCCTTCCCCAGTGTTTCACCAGTAAATATATTTTTAAATATTAGAAAATCTTATACATATTTTATTTTTGAATGTAACCTCTACCTTTGGAATAAGTTTAAAAAAAACAGCAGTGTGGATGATGATATTTTCTTAAAAATTCTATCAGTAAGAGGGAATGTGAATACTACAAAGTAGAAGGGGGCTAGAATATGGCTGATAATGAAGTAAGTTTTAGCTGTAACGTAAGTAAAAGGTGATAAAAATGTGACTGAGGAGGAAGACTGTAGAGATGATGAGGTGGAGTGAAATCAGCTCTTTGGAAGATAAATATAAAACTTGTGAAAGAAGAAGTCAGAACGGCACCCCATTATTCTTAGTGGATAAGTAATAAAAGGGCTGCCCTGAAAGGAAAAGGAAATTTGCAAAAGGAAAAGACTTAAAGAAAGATAGTGAACTCTGTTCAGAGTACGTTAAGTTAGAGAATATATGTTATACAGGGAAATGGCAGCTGGTGACCGGTTTAAATCCACCCCAACTATTTCCATGGTGATCAGCAGTTTAATTATTTTTTTTATTGGGACAAGGATTATAGACCTAGAAGACACAATATACTAAACTAAACCTCAAGAAAATTTGCGAAACCTGTCTATTGAAACTCAATAGATCTCAAATTGAATTCTTTATTTTCTATTCTGAACCATTTTTTTTTGTATGCTTAGTATTCTAATTTCTTGATGGTAACTTCTTCTTCCTTATTTCTCAGGCCTAAATGTTGGAATCATTTTTGATTTCCATTTTTGTCCCTCAACCAATATCAAACCCATCAGGATTATCCACTTGGCTCCTCATTCAGTGTGTCTACAATCACACTACCTATCAGCATCCTCACTATTACCAACATATTTTGAGCCACCATCCTCTCTTGCCTGGATTATTGGAATAGCCCCTGATTTTCCAGCTTCTCCACAAAACATCCAAAGTAATGTGTTAAAAGTCAGATCATCTCACTGATGTGCTCAGAACCTTTCAAGGAGTTATCCCTAAGGTAAAGGCCAAAGTCCTTACAGTGTAGACTATGGAACCCTACCAGTATGACCTGCTCCAATGCCTTCCTCTCTCGTGTCATCTCTTTTTCTCCATCTTAGTCACATTTGGCTCCCGTCTTTCTTTTGTTATTCAAAGGATGCTCAAACTCTAGGATATTTGCAATGGCTTCTATGTCTACCTAGAACACTTTTCACCAAATATCTACATGCTTAACTCTCTCACCTTCTTGCCCCTTGTCCTCAGGTCACCTATCTGGTGACCTCCTCATTTATCATTTAGCACTGCAGCTGGCATTACTTTGCTCTCTCCACTTTGAATTCTGCTTATACTCTGCCTTATTTTCTCCATAGATATATCACTATCTATATCATTAATTTATTTATGTTGCTTATCATATATTGCCTGTTACTCTCACCAGAAAATTAACAGATTTTCAATAGGTATTTGTTAACACATACATACTGCTGACTTTGCCAATAATTACCATAATTAGAGTAGTAATTATAATACCCATGTTTTGCCTTGTTAAAATACCTAACAATATAGCAATGGGTAAGATCAATATTGCACAGTTTCTAAATTATTTCCAACTTGTTATTTCATCTTTATTAACTTCAAGATTTTTATGTATACAGTCACCTAATGGACCAGAATGTGTGTCCTTTCTCTCAGAAAAATTTTGTCTTTCATGGAACTATTTCTTGTGTTTCACCAAGTATTCCCTGATTCTTACCACTTCTTGGTTCATGTTAAAACTTTACTTCCCATTGACTGTGTGACTCCCATTGGTCAGCGAAGTATGGAGGAAACATTTCATGTCACTTATGAGTGGAAAATCTATAAACCAGGCCCTCATTTCCCATACCACCTCATTTTATTGGCCACAGCAAACAAGAAACACCTCACACAGTGGTTGCTCGGTCAGCTTGAGTCCCAAAGAGAAAACAGTGTGAAACAGAGTCCTAGCCAACTCACAATCAATGTATAGAACAAATGAGAGAAAATATAAATGTTTTAAACACTAAGATTTTGCCACTGATTGCTATTTCCACATAAGCTATGTTTGTAATTGGTACACATGGTCATCTCACCAATCAGTACATTCTCACTTAACTTTCTTTAGCTTCTCAGTTGTATATCTTTCTCTACTGATTATGAAATCTCCAATTAATACTTTAAACTCTATTTTAAGCAAAAGTTTATTTATTTGTGCACCCACAGTTTTATTAATTTATCCGATAGTTATTTACTTGGTGTGGATAGAATGGGCAGAAATCCCATGTGACAGTGAAACAGGGACATCAATAAAAACCTAAAATTTAACTTCTTAAAATATAATGAGGAATAAGCATGAAACATGCAAAAACTATGAAAGACTGATTTGCCTCTGTCAAGGAGTTCAGAGAATATTTCCTGGAGAAATTAAAAATGGATTTGAGAAACTAATGAATGATAATCATTAACAACAGAAGAGGGAGAAAAGAATATTAGAAGAGAGTTAATGTGTGAGAAACTTAAAGGCCAGTGTAACAAAAAAACAAGAAAAACAGATGAGCTTTGTACAAATGAGGTTGAGATATAGGGGAATCCAGCTTATAGAGATTTATAATCAATGGTGAAGAGTTTCAGTTTAATTTCAGAGGAATGAATAGCTCTTGAAGAAGTACAAGCTTTAAGCTTGGAAGAAAGATAAATAGATCTGTATTTTGAAAGTATCGTTCTGCAAGCATCAAGGAAGAGATTATAATTCAGTAAGAGTGAGTGCTGGTAGTACAGTAAAAGGCAACTAGATTATGCTGGGTGATATATTAAGGTGGCTTACACCAGGCTTGTAGTGTACACCTAAAGAGGAGAAAATAGATTCAACGCGTGATAGGGTGATAGAATTCATTAGACTTAGTGATAATCTGTCCATAAGAGTGAAGGAGATGGAATAGTTTGGGTTAATTTCTAGGTTTCTAAATTGCATACGTGAATGACTTTTGTGACATTTTATTGAGATACAAAAAATTAGAGATGGATCACTTTAGAAGAGAAAAATAATGAGCTCATAGGAATCTCATACACTTTCGATTTGTATAATTATTTTAAAATATTCTCGAATTAAACTGTAAAGTCTTTATGGTCAGAGCTATATATGACTTATTTACAATGTCTGTCGAGAAAGTACCCAGCGATGGACTATGAAAAACAGAGATATTTGTTGAAGAAGATACAAGATACAAGAAACAAGGTACATAGGACAATGAAATCTCAGTCCCCTTCAAAGTAGGCACCTTGGAACCTCACACAGTTCTACCAATCTGCATCAGCTGACCCAAAATGTTTTTCTGAATCTCATCAACAGTCTAAAAGTTCTTCTCTTTCAAAAGTGATTTTAGTTTTGGGAAAAGCCAAAAGTCATAGTCACCAGATCTGGGATATAGGAGAGCTGAGTCACTTGGGTTATTTGATGTTTTGCCAAAAAATTCTGCATGAGACATGATGCAGTAGCGGGTGCATTGTTGTGATAAAGCTGCCAGTCACCAGTTGCCCATAGTCGTGGCCTTCTGAATCAGCTGAATAGTTCCATGGGGGAATATTCAAGCTTAATGCAAAATTTTATACAGATTTATTGTTCTACTCGCGTAGTCATTTTGAATGTGATCGTCACACAGTACACATGCTCACACAATGGCATCTACAGGGCCCACAGATTAGTTCAGTGAAGTTGTCACTGTTCACACACGCACATTCCAGCCCACTCTCCTTGGCTGCCAGGTTACATTGATGTTGCACAAACCGTTCTCGTTATATTAACAATGGCTGGACTTTTTCTGGACAGACTTCGTATTTCTTCACCCCAAAATATATAGCAAGTTAATACACTCCTTGGGATTTGTCATAATGTGACAGGAAGAAACAAAATTTAAAAGGAAAAAATATTGAAAAACTTCTAACCAAAATGAGTAGCAAACATTTTTAAAATCACATAAGGGAATAGAGCTAGACAGTGACAATTTACCTAGATTAAATGACTAGCATTTAGCACTGGGTAAATAAAAGAGAATGTTATAGTAGGAGGACAATCTAAACTTTCCTCTATCATTCTCCCATGTCCCCTTCTGCTACTGAGCACTCTGTCACTGAAATTTATAATGTTCATAATCAGTATAGCAATATCTTGATATATTTATTCTAATGATCATGGGAGGAAAACAATTACTTTTTAGCAACCTAACCCACACTGTGCCTCAACTCTGGGGCTTAACACTGACACTCAAGTATAGTTACTGTTATTTTTGTTGGTTTGTTTTGTTGTTGTTGTTTTTTAAATCATTATTTGTCATGTGATATCTGCCTTAAAACACTTATTTTCATTGATATTTTTATCCTACTTAATGAAATGTCATGCATTTTATTGAAACATATGGCAACAGAGTACATGAATCTAAAATGGGGCATCTGACAGATCTTGTTCCTTGCTGAGAAACAATTATTCCAATATAGCTTGACAATATGGCTTTTCCTCAGACATTCTATGCTTCAGTTTTCCCTGAAGTAAGCATGCTGTTAAGCAAATTTATTCACACAGGATCCTTTATTCAACCTGCAGCCATAGCAATAAACTTTCTTTCTTTTAAGTCCCTCTCAGATTTCCCTCTAGTGACAGTAATGACACACTGCATCTACCAATTCAATATGTTTATATTAAATTGTGAATGCTTAAATTCATTTCCTTTGTGTAGTCACTGCCTCCTAGGAGTTGAATGAATCTAGAGTTTCTATTTAACCTTAGTACATAGACATATTTCCATAATAATAAAACCTGCAGTTAATCTTATCCATTTTTTTTTAATCTGTGAATGTTTTGATTGCAGAGTAATTTTGGTATGGACTTTTTTTTTGTATTTTTAGTAATTTTATTGGCATTTCAGAGAGCTAACAGATATCATAACAAACAAACAAATGATATATGCCTTTACAAAGGAAAACGATTAATCAAAATGAACTTTTATTATTTCAAAATGCTTTTATTAGTTTACTTACAACCTTGATATTTAGTCTCAAGATGTTTTTATGATGGAGACAATGGAAGCATGTATATGACACAGGGTAAGCATTACTTGGTTCCCTGAGGAGCCCATGTCCACATATCTAGAATCCAATAACCTTGTTTTCCAAAGGTCATTTTGCCTGTGACAATTGAGCATGTGCTTTGTTTTTCATTTATCCTTGACTGTGTTTGAATGATTTCAAAAATGCAATCTTATCCTGTCTTAAATATAAACAGTAGCAGTGATGTGTTTGTGATTATCAGGGTATGAATTTTTTTTGTTGTTAGCACTACGTTTTCTAAAAATGTGTTTAGCAATATTTTCATTGCACTTTCTATCCAATCAAGAAAATTATATCTACTTCAGTGAAGATGGAAGTGTAAGTAGATATGCTTCACCTCCTCATGCAATCACAAAAAGAATTACAACTAAATCTCAAAACAAATAACACCCAGAACTTTCAGAAAATCGAACTGTGTGGAAGTCCTATAACCAAGGATTTAAGCCACATTCATCCAGATAGGTTCCTTCTATAGAGCATCAAAGCAGCTTTATCTAATACACAAAACCAAGCACAGGGAGGCCGCCAAATTGAGGAGACAAAGAAATATGGCCCAAATGAAAGAACAGAACAAAACCCCAGAAAAAGAACTAATGAAATGGAGATAGCTAGCCTGTCAGATGCAGAGTTCAAAACACTGGTGATCAGGATTCTCAAAAAACTCATTGATATGACAGCAACATAAAAAAAGAAATCAAGGTTACATTAAGTGACGTAAAGAAAAATCTATAGGGAACCAACAGTGAAGGTAAGGAAACTGGGATTCAAATCAATGATTTGGAACATAAGGAAGAAATAAACCTTCAACCAGAACAGAGAGAAGAAAATAACTAAAGAAAAAAAAAACAGTATAAGAAGACTCTGGGACATTTCCAAATGTGCCAACATCTGAACCATGGGGATGCCAGAAGGTGAAGAGGAAGAGCAAGAACTTGAAAACTTATTTGAAAAAATAATGAAGGAAAACTTCCCTAATTTGGCAAAGGAAATTGACATAGAAATCCAGTAAGTACAGAGAGTCCCTAACAAGTTGGACCCAAAGAGGACCACACCAACACACATCACAATTAAAATGCCAAAGGTTAAAGATAAAGAGAGAATCTTAAAATCAGCAAGAGAAAAGCAGAGAGTTACCTACAAAGGAGTTCCCATAAGATTGTCAGCTGATTTCTCCAAAGAAACTTTGTAGGCAAGAAGGGATTGGCAAGAAGTATTCAAAGTGATGAAAAGCATGGACCTACAACCAAGATTACTCTATCTAGCAAAGCTTTCATTTAGAATGTAAGGACAGATAAAGTGCTTCCGTGACAAGGTAAAGCTAAAGGGGTTCATCATCACCAAGCTATTATTATATGAAATATTAAAGGGACTTATCTATGAAAAAGAAGATCAAAACTATGAACACTAAAAAGCAACAAATTCACAACTATCAACAACTGATTTAAAAAAAAAAAAAACTAATCAAACAACCAGAACAGGAATAGAACCATAGGTATGGAGATCATTTGGAGGGTTATCAGCTGGGAGGGGGAAGGGGAAGAACAGAGGGAAAAGTACAGGAATTAAAAAAGCATAATTGGTAGGTACAAAATAAGCAGGGGGATGATTTAAGAATAGTAGAGAATGGAGAAGTCAAAGAACTTGTATGTATGACCCCTGAACATGAACTTGGGTTGGGGGGTTGCTGGAGAAAAGGGGGAAACTGGGCAGAATAGGGCAAAGGCAGGGTGGGGATTGGGACAGCTATAATAACATAATAAAATATATTTAAAAAGAAAACTATATCTAAAAATGTAATTCATATTTATCTTAATTGATCAATGAAGGATCTATAAAATATGTCCCTGATTCACATACCATAAGTGAAATATATAAGTCAAAGTTCTCTTCCATCCTACACATACTTATCAGTGACACTAGGTCTCTAATACATTATCCAGATACACTGTGCTTTGATTATATTATGCTTGGTGTTTTCATGAAGATGTTCTTTATTTATCTCATTTTATAATGCTTTGTCCACTTTGAATAATTACAGAGGTTTTTCTAAATTTATGCTCAAACCGCAATTTAACGCACCTCAATATTCATTTCCATGGCATTTAGATGATATAATCTTGCAGAAAACATCCACTTGTCCTAATGTATTAAAAACCTATTCTATCCCCTCCCATTTGCCCGGCTTCCTGACTGAAGTGTTAATCCACCACTACAAAGGTCTTCAGCAGAACAGTAAAAAGAACTGACCTACACAGGAAGTGCCTGCAGATTGCTAACGATATAGAAAATGTACCAGAAATAAATTTAGTTAGAGATATATAAATTTTTAATGTGGATGGAATATAGACAGCAGAGAAATGAAAGTACAGTCTGGAGAGCTTTCCCTCTTCTTGGGTCTCTCCCTGCCCTCCTTTTGGGGGGTGTTTCAGATTATACCTGGGAAGCTCCTGGCCGGGGCTGAGACCCAACAAAGGGCTACCTGCATTTCTAACCAGACTCAATAAATCAAAGAAATGTTTAAAAAGTCTTATAGAAGCAACTAGGTTGTAAGTGTAGGACTGGTAAAAGATGACCTCCAATAAGTAAAACTAAAGGATCTGAACACATACATTTTCTCCTCTAGAAATTCCTTCTCCTTGGCCTTTGTTAAAAGAGTGAGATGGGTACCACCATTATTCACTGACCCTAAAGTGCATTTTATCACGTTTATTATTTTTGAAATTGGGATTCACCATATAATCAATGGCATCTTTCAAGTAAGTAGGATTTTTTTTTCTTTCTTAGAGGTACACAAAATAATGATAAGGCTTTAAAATAACAGTGTTGTAGTTTTGATGACTTATAACACATGATTCCATGTCTGGCTAGAAATTATTAAATTGTATGCTTGGTCTGATACCATTCTGAAATGTGAGAGTCTCTCTCCAGAATCTGTGCAAGTACATATAAGATAGTGATGAAGTGGTGGTTTGTAGTGTTGTAATTGTAATATTCAATGTTAGGTAGTATCAGGGATAACATCAGGGTCAGGGCATGAGTGTGAAGAAGCCATTTGAGACAAAGAGGAAAAAACTAGCAGAACGAGATAAGAGATCGTGAGGCCCTTAGGCAGGAATATAGTGCAGATTTTCTTTTTCTTCTAGGGACTACATGACTTCAGTTCTCATTACTGAAGCATATAATTCAATATTTACATTCATAAGATTGCCTGCTGAACCATAGAAGAAATTCTCTGTAACTGAGTTAGTTTGAATGGATGTCTCTTCTTTATAACGGCAGAAGCTCTAACTGAAAGTATATTGATATTGCCAATTTCATTAGTCTATCTTTAAATAAGAAGTAGATATGAATAACTTTTTATCACAATAAGGACATATCCCATATCATTGCATATTACTTTTCTTTGATATTTGCTTACAGAACAAGTATGCAAAATCAATAAAATATCAGCATATTTGAATGTGTTTGCATTTTGTATTTTCTTAAGAGTGCTTAACAAGACAACTGCATAAATCAGCTTGTTGGTACTGCAATTTTCATTTGCTATTCCATTTGACAAGTCCCAGCTTCTAAATTTTTTATCAAATAGACTTCATTAAATATCATAGCTTTTGCAACATTTTTGCACCATATATAATCGATGATTCAAATATTTTATTAATAAGGCAGATGTCTCCTATTTTAAAGCCATAGTTTTTAGTGCAACATTTATTATTTTGAACAAAACCAGGTATAAAGGGCTTTGAAGAATACAGAAATTTGTCTTTAAAAAGAGCAAAATGGTATAATTACATGACTACATCAGATTAATATGCATTATAGTTCATTTACTGTTAGATTCCCTTGATATTTTTAACCCAGAAATTTCTTGTGTACCTCAGGGCTACGTATCCAACCATATGAACATTATTTCTATGAATGCCATGCTTTTCGCCCAATTATGTAGTCAAGAATTTCACACTGTATCACACTTTCTCTTTTGATTTTCACATCCAGTTACTAATCCCTGTACAGTCCACCTTTCACTTATCTTTCTATTCCAACTATTTTATTTAACTACAACTTTCATTTCCCCAGAGTAAACTATCATCTCTCAACTGTAAGACTATGTCCAGTTGGGGACATGCAAGAGGCAAGCACACATTCATGTCTCTCTCCCCCTTCTCGTCTCTCTAAAAATAAATAAATAAAATCTTTTAAAATACAGAGAGAGAAAGCAATATCCTTTCACCATTTTCTACCTCCCCCTGTTAATCCAATGGAATGGTGCTGGTTGCCCCTTGGGGAGGCTATAAAGCTATCTTTCCTGCCTAGCTCACTAGGCAGGATGCTGTCTGGAGAGATGCTGGTTACTCCCTGGATGACCATGAAACTGCTGTTTCCTGACTAAATCAAACTTAACCAGCTGTCTAGCTCCCTTCTCTTCCTTTAATAACTAACTAACTAACTCCCTACTGTAACATACCCACCACTGTAAAGGAAGTATGTGTCTCTTCATTTTACTTTTTATTGAATCTCACAGATTGGATAAAACCCTGCTTTGCTTTCTCCCACCTCCCTAATCTACGAAAGAATTTCATGGAACCCTCCTTATGCCTCTTGATTTTAATGTATAAAATAAAGTGCAAAACTGCCATTCTCCAGACTATTTTCTCAATCCATTGAGATTTTTTTCCCTCAGCAATTGTCATCAGTTTGGACTTTTCTTATGTAGATACAATTAAATGAACACTTATTTAATTAAAAGTAAAAACAAGTAATTGGTTGAATATACTGCTATAACTGTAGGAGAAACTGACTAATAAAAACATAAGCCAATACTCATTACATGCAGGGAGTTTATCATCACTTTTCAATATAAGACTCACAAATAATAACATAAGGAAATAAGATACAAAAAACATGATTTTTCCCCCCCATGGTAACTGTAATGTCTCAATGTCATATGAGGCTGCTCACTGTTGAACCTGCACGCCCTCCTCTTCGGAATCACCTGCACCAGCCAGGCAGCAGCTCCTCCTCCCAGGTACGGGTTCCTTTGTTCCCAAGCTCAAAGATGGCAACATTAACAAAGTGATGTCTTCTCATCAGAGGTCTCATTTTTAAGCTCCATGGAGCATCTTCCTCTAAGCTTCTAAATTTTCCTTTTATCATGTTAAAGACAAAATTCAACAGTAAATTTGAAAATCTAGTTGGCGTTATTAAGCAGTTCTTGGATCAGGCAGTATCCCATCTAGTAACTAGAAGGGTGTTCTGAAGGGCAATACAAAACCAAGGGTTTTGTAGGAAAAGGGTGGAGCAAGAGGGTGGAGCTATTATCAAAGGAAAAGAAAGGATTCTTTTCAGACCAGGGCCTCTGCTTTGGGGAGAAAGGGAATGGCAAGTGATTTTTATCATGCAGATGCCTCTTCTTTCTTTGGGGATGGAGAGGAAGGATGTGACAGCTTGCCTTACTGGTGCCTAACCAGAAATTTTCAGACTGGTTGATTTAGATTACACTTCTGGGAGAGGTTACAACTACTGTAGTTACATCAGGTATTAAAGCTAAGCTCCTATCAGAGTCTTGTAAAGTAAGTGAGGCCATTTTGTGCCCATGGTTGTCTCTTTAATAATTACCTTTGTCCCATTACCTCTAGGATGGTAACTGCTTCCTACATTTGCTACCATGTGCCTTAGAATTCTTTTAGAATTTTATAGACTTATCTATACATCTCCAAGTTTAAAATTCCAAAAGTTATTTTTTGGAAAACAAATTTTGTTTTGGTTGTCATCTTCTTAGGTCTCTCATATAGTACAAACTCTCTATTGTTACCTGACCAAAGGGGCCCATTTCCTGCAAGCATCAAAGCCCAATAAGATAGGAACAGGAGTTTGCAGCAGAGGAAGTAGGGGTTTATTTTTAGCATCTGGCCCAAGCTCAAAGACAGGGGAGCTAATGCTCTGAGGCTTGGCTCCCCAAGGGCTTCCGGAGGGTGGGCTTTATAGGGGGAAATTATTATTATGGTGACAGAGGGATTTAGGGCTGTGGTCAGGGTCATGGTCTCTACTGATTGGTTGGTGCTAGGGTAGAGAGTAGTTGATCATTGCCTCTAATCCTGATGTCAGCCATGGCATTGTTTCATCAGGTTTCACCACCTTTCTGGGTCTAGAGCTGAAATACAACTAAGGCCTAGATGTTATCTCTAGTTTGACTGAAACTCGTCTCTGGGGTCCACAGAACCAAGGCTTTGTTCCTAAGATTATTTGATGCAGATCAGAACCTCAGTGCTCTGCAAGGAAGGAGGAGGCAGGTGAGTTAGGGTTCTGGATGAGGCCAGTCTGAATCAAAAGGAAAAAAAAAACAAAATCTTATTAAAGAATGAAGTTTCTACACAGTTACACTTTCCTTTCAAGGTTCTTTCTCTCATTCTTGGTTCTCATGAAGGTACCCTGTTCCTACCTACCTCCTCAATTAGTATCATTTGTTTTGGAAATGTATATAGTGCTACTTTTTGTTAAATATTTACCCCATATTTGCCCTCTTCCTATCAGAGTAGTCTCATGCTTAGGAGTTAATTTAAGTCCTCTCTGCTCTGGAACAACAGTGCTGATTTGTCTTCTCCTAAAAGACTACAACAGAGGCCAAATTTCCCTGTGACACTAGAAAATATGGGCAGTGCTGGGATATTGTCTGCAAAAGTAAAAGGAACTAATCATAAGATGATTATGAAGCAGGATAGTAAGAAGCTAGGAAAATTCCTTGGCAAGTGGAATGGGGAAACTGAGACAGATAGCTACATAGACTGAGCAATTTACAGCAAGCTAATAAATCACAAGATGTTATCTTCCCTAATCAAGGACATTTAGAAGCAAACTGTTTACACATTCCAGACTGTGCTGGAGCAGACCCACCTTGGTCCTGGTGCCTCTTGGGTGACATTTTTGGAAGGTGAAATGAACCAGAGAATAACTCTTGCACCTTCATATGCTTATTTTGATGAATCAGCATATTAAAAGACATCCCTGGAAAGCTGATGAATATTCTATTAAGATCCTCCTCTAAGACCACCCCTAAGATTTCTACTTTTAGAAAACAGATAAAAACACTTAAGATAAAGGACCCAGTGGACACACTCGTCTCTAAAGCATGCCCACACCTCCCCCTGTCTTCCTCAGGCATGTATTGTTGTTCTCTTTCTCCTCAGTTTCAAGGACCCCGATGAGATTTGCAGCCAGAGGAACAGTAGGTGGTGGCAGCTTGTCCCAGACTAACCCCATGGACCTGGCTCCAGGAGCCCTCCTTTTGCCTAACTGTTAAGTGAGCCAAAAGCAGCTCCTCTTCAGCTCACTCCTGTTACTGTGATTTTGCATTGTCTATCTTAAGCCCTTTGTTTCACTGTCCCCAGCTTTAATAAACACACTTTCAAAATCACTTAAACTATTTTGAAAAATCTGTCCTGTGTGACGTCAAGAACCCACACATTCCAGACTGTGCCCAGGCAGACTGGCCTCTGTCCCATTCCTGTACAGTGACCATTAACTCCTAATAGTATCAGCAAATCATTTGGGATCCACTTATCTGATGGTCCACTGAAAAATTCTCTCTCATTATCAGGTTAGATTAATGCAGAAATGCAATGCCTTATCTTTCAGGGGAACTAGGAAGGACAGCAGCAAATCATTTAAAGTAGATTTAATTTATAAGTTAATTGGCTTTTTTCTAATTTGAAAAAGAATGTAAAAGAGTTGGTAGAAGGAAGAGCCTTTATCTTTGATCATTGTGTGTTATTCTTTGACAGGAGATATTTATTGGCATTTTTGTGGTTTGGGAAATGAATACATTTGAAAGAAACAGCTCTGTCAGCAATTGCAAAATCTGTATACAAAGTAATTGTTCTGTCTCCCCAAAGAACAGGTCATATCAGCATGTCCAAAAAAAATGTTCATTTTATCACATTTGAAAGATTTCACTTTCAGGCATACAAATTTGTATTTTTAAAAAAATCACCACAGACATCTTGTATAGTCACGGTTTAGGATACAATGGGATCAATCAATGCGTTTCCCCACTTGTAGAATCAGAACAGTCTTGTGAAACTTCTTTTTAAAGAAGAATCCCAGAAGCTATACCCCAAAGATTTTGATTTAGTAGGTCTGAGGTGAAGCCTAGACATGCTTTTTTTAGAGCATCTTATTCTGATATGCATTTGGGCCTGCAAACTACTGAATCAGAGCCTGGGGGAAAGAAATTGCAGCTGAATTCTGAGTTTAGTAGTGTGCCACTCAAAAGCAGTTGCCTCCATCCCTATGGCAACCCAGAAGAACACATTTTGGGGAGGAATAATATGGTTGTCACAGTTTCTGGAATCCAGGAGGCTATATGATTACATTTGTAGTAAGAAAGTTTAGCAAGTTTCCTCTAATCTTGATTAAAGATCTGTTGTTTATCTAAGTCTGAAGGAAATTTCTTGCCCTTCATCCTGAGTCAAAAACTTCAGAAAATCCAGTAAACTATTTTAGTGTCTTGCTGGCCTCAGAAGCCCTTTGCTCTCCTCCTGCCAATCTCTAAGAAAAGTATTTCTAAAGGAATTCCAAAATTAATCAGAGGTTTGAAATTGCATGTCTCTTTCAACTCCATCAATACACTGCACAGAAAGTTAATGTAGTCCAAAGATAGAAGGAAAATATCTGTTCCAGGAAATAGGAAAGATTAGATAGATGAAAAAACAGACAGTTAAGAAATTATTTTAAAAAATGCTGAATAGAATAGGACAAAATCCTTTCTGTTAAAACGTTATTTTCCAAGGTTAAAAGTAGAACTCTCATAAATATATAAAATAAACACTCATCAAAAATTTATTAACTAACAGATTCAGGAAATGTAGTAAAATGGTCATGGTTCAAAGAATATTTGAGAAAGAAAGATTTATATATTCCAACAGGAATTTTTTTTAAAACATTGCCAGCATTAGCTACAAAATTAAAGTACTATGTAGTAGTAAATTTTAGCCCTTGGGATTATCTAGTCTACTAAACAGAAATATTTTTATTGCAATCTGACAAGAATTCTCTTTATTACTTTTGATTTTCTGTAAGTTAACCTCTATCCTTATAGAGTTGTAAAATATTATAATCAATAATAGATAGAATGCCTAATACATGCACATAACCCTAGAGAACCAGATAATTCCTGCTACACAAGGTCTAGCACTATAATGAAGAAACACCCCACTAGTCCATTTGCCAATTACCAAGTTTTAGGTATTTTTATTAATACTGTTCACCATTGTAATAATAAATAATTCCCAAGAATTATTATTCACCATATAAGGAAGATCTCATTATATTTTGACCTGATTCATTTGATTATAGGCAGAGAAAGGGTTAACTAACATCTATAAATCTCTCTTTTTTTTAAATATTTTATTTATTTATTTTTAGAGAGGAGAGGGAGAGAGAGAGAGAGAAACATCAATGTGTGGTTGCTGGGGGACATGGCCTGCAACCTAGGTATGTGCCCTGACTGGGAATCGAACCTGCGATGCCTGGTTCGCAGCCCGCGCTCAATCCACTGAGCTACGCCAGCCAGGGCTAAATCTCTTTACATTGGTCAGCAAATGTCAAACCATTTGTTGTTAAGTTAATAGTAGACTAGAAAATTAATGCCTGTCTGAAATTTTTGTAAGACATCAAGGGTGTTACTTTTAAAAGGATATTATGACTTGCTTTTCCATATGAGGCTGAGACTAAGCACCAAGCCCAAGAAGTGTACCATTACCTCTTGTCAAGGTCTCACAAATTTGCCAAGGTTCCTGGCCTATAAGGAAGTTACCTCTCTTGCTATGAGACCTGGCTCCATAAATCATAGAATAGGTAACATGCCAACTTCCTTTGAGGGCTTTGTTGGCATTTGCTCTACATAGAAAGTACAGCATTTGATCCTTATGTGGGCTCATCATACCTGATTACATAAGTGGTATTCTCAAATATGACATTCATGGCCTTGGCTGCACAATTTCCTGTCCAATTATATCCTGTTAAAAGGAGGACATATTCTCTCATCCAAGCAATTTGAATAATTATATTGCCATAAAAATGAAGAAGTATCAGTAAAATTATTTAATTTTGAATTTTCAGTGTTCAGTAAGAGTCACATATGAGTAATAGTCAAAAAGCTAAAAACATGATACTCTAACACAGAAAATTAATGCATGTAAAGGATTTATTAAATAATCATTAATGAGAGAACAGTAAAATCGAAAAGCTGGTTCAAAGGCATTTGTTAGCAGGGGATTTTATATTCCAACAGAAACTTTTTTTAAGTATATAAATGTTGAATTAAGATTGCCAAATGAGATACAAAATGGCAAATGTTCTTTAGAGCAACAAAGGATAACCTTTGAGGTTACCTTTCTAACAGGACAAAGATCATGTATATTGTCTCAGACAAGAGCAATTTGCATAGCAATAAGTATTTCACAAGATAAACTCCACCTTTAGTTGTAAAATATCCTAATAAATAGTAAATAAAATGTCAAATGAACTGTATAGCCCTAGGAAAAGAGATAGCCTCAGTAAAACACCACATAAACTCAGCAAACTTTTGGCTATTTCCAAGTTTCAAACTATTATTAAGAAATAATGATTTTTCTTAATATTTCAAATACATACTTGAATTTATATAAGTAAACATTCCCTGTGACCACATCCTCAAAAAAAAAAAAGAAAGCACACAAATACTATAGATGGTGAATTAGTTTTCTAGAGCTGTCATGACAAAAATCATAGACTGGTTGACTTAAACAACAGAATTTATTTTCTCACAGTTGTGAAGGCTGCAAGTTCAAGATCAAAGTGCTGGCCAGTTGGTTTTCCTGAAGTCTCTCTCCTTGACTTGCAGATGACTGTCTTTTCACTCTGCACTCTTCGTGCATACATCTTGGGTTTCTCTTCCTCTTTTTATAATAAGGACACCAGTCCTATTAAAGTAAGACCCCGCATTTATGACCTCCTTTAACTCTAACTTTTTCCCTCTAGGTATTACCTCTAAATATAGTCCCTTCAAGGGTCAGGGCTTCAGCATAGGAAATCCGGAGGGGCAGGATTGAGTCCGTAATGTGATGCTAAAAGGGATGAAGTAGAACTGAAGATTCACCTGATTCACTAGCATTTGATTATCACATTATCAAAGAGACTTCCACTTTAATTTCCCAGATAAAAGATTCAAGGCCATGAGCTCAAATAAAATGGAAAGTTGTGACTAAGAATGCTGTACATAACCAAAGTCCTCAATGTTTTTACTGTGAGAAAAACAATGAACTAAAAAAATGGCAATGACAAAAAGAGAAATGAAAACATATTTGATTGAGAATGGATTCTGGGTTAAAATTGTAAAAACCCTCTCAGAAGATAGATAATTTCATAGGGTTTGGGATTTGTATGCCTACTACCAGAATAATAAAGCTAGCCTAATAAACTGGTGTAAGGTGGTCCTGTTTTGGGACATCATAGGATATAAGGTCAAAACAAAAAAAAAATTTTCTGGATCTGTATCATAAACTAGATAAAGCACTAACCATATAAACATAAACTCACTTCCTCAGATTATAAAGCATTCTAGCAAATAATTAAGAACAAAACCAGCAACAACAAAAAAAAATTATGATGGGAAGATTTCCAGATTTTATAATTATCAGATGTGGAATATAATGTAAGTATATTCAATACATTTAAGAAGTGATAAACTGCTCAAAAAATTTAGAAGAAAAAAAGCTACTATTCATAAAATCTTCAAAATAAAAAACATATAAATAAATTAACTCCTAGAAATGAAGAGTATAATATTGAGCTTAGAAACTCAATGGAGGACTTAAGCAGCATTGTAGACATTTATTAAACAGAATTAATAATTGTAAGAGAGGTCTGAATAAATTAGTCCTACGAAGTCTAGACAATACAAACATCACAGTGCAAAGTTATTAATTGGAAGTAAAGGATTCTGGAGGATAGAATACAACTAATATTTATCTTACTCAGGTTCTGGAATAAAGCAGTAAGTAGTAACATTTGATGACGTAGTGACTAAGAATTTTCTAGAATTATTGAAACAGATGTGTATTCATTTTGATAAGCACAATGAATCCCGCCCCCCAACCCCCCCAAAAAATACATAGCAATATCCAGGCCTGGATACATGATTCAGCAGAATACCAAAGACAACTAAATGACAGAAGCTGGGAAGAAAAGACAGATTACTTATGAATCAATTGCAATTAAACTGTCACCAGGTTTTCCAAAGGAAAGAGTGTAAATCAGAAAGCCAAGATACAGTATCCTCAAAGTTGGGAGGAAATAGCTATCAACCTCAATATCTGAAGAACTTTCATTCAGGTGTGGGAAACTGCGATGCTGCTCCAGTTAATGAGCATCAAAGACATAATACTTAGAAATCTTAGTCTTTAAAATGAAAAAGGGTATTTTACAATATGAAATAACATTACTGAGTAAACATACTCTTCAAAACCATAATATTAAAAAAACTTTGCTCTTTGAAAAAATACCAAGGATTAGAAGACAAGAATAAACCAGCTATAAACTGGAAAGAAATGAAGTAGTGAAATCATTGAAGCAGCCATGGTTTCTGATAGGAACCCATGACCGTTTTCCCTGTTAGAAATAATCCAGTTGGCTCTTCCTGAGTGTGCATGAGACCTGCTTGAACAATTTTTTTTAAGGAAACTGTATCCTAACGTGGGTGCCCTTTGCCCAGAACATTCAGGAATTTAGCTCTGTCACCCACACTGAGTGAGCTTTTGTCCTATCAACAAATTAGTGCATACATTTCCAAAACATCAGATCAAATTACTGCATACATTTCCAAAAAAACAAAACACAGCAACGGTCATACTAACAATTCTGCACTATAGGCCAAGGTTGCCTGGTAGAATTTTCTGTGTGATGAAAATGTCCTACAGCTGTGCAATCCACCAAATAAGTCTCACCAGCCACACGTCTCTATTGAGTGCTTGAAATGTGGCTAATATGACAGAATAACACAATTCTACATTTTTTTTAATTTTAATTATGAATTTTAATAGCCACGTATGGCTAGTGGGTACCTTATTAGACAGCTGCATACTTTCAGAGGCAGTTTTTTAAAAGGAAAAAAGTGAACCTAGAATGAAAGTGTGAGATAAGAAACAAGTCCATAAAAATTTTGGTGAGCACCTAAATTAAATCATTGATTGCCTATTTTCAATATTGGGGATGTAAAAAGTGAAAATAAAATGACAATATGTGACAATAAAAATTTAGTCAGAAATTGTTAACAGTCAAATATTATTATATTACCATATTTTTTGGACTATAAGACTCACCTTTCCCCCCCCACCCCAAATTTGGGAGGAAAAATAGTTGTTAATGTTGCTGTTGAGTTCTGTTTACATTTACACTGGTGAAATATTATGTTATTTATGTTATTAAATATTTTACCACATTTTTTTGTTTCAAAATTTTTTCCCTATTTTCCTCTAAAACTTAGATGTGTCTTACGGTCAAAAAAATGCGGTATTCTGGAGTCAAAGATATTGATTAAATTTGTACTGTGGTAATATATGCATTCACACACAAACACACATGTGCACATATGTACTTTCTAGGAATAAAGGTGGAAAATAGAATGATATAAACACAAACCAACTCAAGAAGGGCTGAAAAAGAAACTCAACCCTCCAAAATCACTTTATTTCCTTGTCAAAGGATCAAGGATAATTTAGAGAAATGAAATATTATCTCTCTTTGGAGTCTCTCTAAACAAAACTTGAACCTTACTGCTTTTTAATCTGTCTTTCCCTCTTTCCTCTACTAATGTACACAAGAGGTCCTCTCCCAGCCTTCCCTCTGCTCTTCTTTCCTTTCATTATGGTAATCCGGAAACCTTGAAAAGTCAGTTGCCACTTTAAGTTAAATCTATTCAAAATAGAGATAGGCACTTGATTTTAAATCTACTTCTAAGTCTAAACTGTGATCCACTATCCTGTTCAAATGGGAGACAGAAATAAAATAATTTCAAATAGTCTTAACAACATAAAACCAGGTCAATGAAACGTGTGTTGATTCATTCACATGTTATTCAGAATCTTTGATTAAAACTTAAAAAAAAGAAGGATGGAAAGGCAGATAGGGAAGACACTAAGGGTGATCTGTAAGACTCAGACAGCAAATCCCGTAGGATATCAGTGTTTCGAAAAGCTACCGTGTTTTGGTAGTCTTGTCTTTCCTTGAAATAGTTCTTTGTAATTCAGTTCTGCAAGCAAAAGAAGGTAAATACATGTAGACTTCAGAGAGAAATCTTCAACACCTCTAGACAAGATTAAATAATAGTTCCTAACTTTGACGTCTCACTTCGTGTTTTGCATGAATGGCTTTAACCAGGCCAGTAGAGGATTTGATATACCAGCAAATATTACAACTGGAAGATCCCATTGCTGGACACACAATACTTGGCTAAAAATTTTGACTGAGTCTTCAAACAAAAGCAGAATAAGACGCAGAAAAAGACTAATGGCTTACAAAGTAAATCAGTACAGGGTCCCACCCAGGTAAAATTTGTCAATGAAGAAAACCTCTTAGTAAAGACGTCTGTATATATTGTAAGGGGGAAAGAAATCAGAAAAGAAATTGTACTGCATTAGCTAAGAAACTGAAAAAAATAGTGGGTGAACAAGGAAGGTCTCCAGTGAAAGAGAACCAAGTGCCCAGTTTTTCCATTTTACTCTTAAACTCTCGAGGAAAAATGCCAAAAAAATATTAAAGAATAACTTTGAAAACTTTTAACTAAATCTCGTTTTATAACATTTACTTTAAGTCCTTGAACCATCACATACCGGTTTCCAAACTGCCCCTGTAGCAGATAACTATAATCTTAGCAATCCTGATGTTTTATTTTATAATTCTCACCCTTAATTTCTTTTAAAGATTTATTCATTTATTTTTAGAGAGAGGGGAAGGGAGGAAGAAAGAGAGGGAAAGAAATATCAGTGTGAGAGTGAAACATCAGTCTGCTGTCTCTTGCACACACCCTGACTGGGGGCCAAACCCGCAACCCAGACAGGTGCTCTGACTGGAAACGAGCTAGAGACCTTTCACTTTGCAGAACGACTGCCTAACCAACTGAGCCACACTGGTCAGGGATCACTCTTAATTTTTTAAAAAGGATTGTTCTTCACTAACGTAACAGAGAGAGAATGCTGGAGTCAAAATGCACTATCTTATGGGAGCTCATTGTTCACATCTCTTCCCCATTCCGAATTCCGTGTGTGACATCATGTCCCTAAACTGAAACTGGTTTTCCCAGTATAGAAATGAGGACTTTCTTTACGTGAAAGCTGGTTGTTATACCTAAGTCACTGTGTAAATAAAATGCCAGGTTGTGTGGTTTTCTAAGGCACCTTCCTGGAGAGCCCCATGGACCTACTTAATCATAATCTAGTCATAGAACATTTGGACATTGACTTACCAGTATCTCCATAACCAAATCTAACCCAAATTGAAGCTCTGAAGTAGGCATTAGACTGTTACTAATTTCTACTTAACTATGCAGAATTTGTGGGAATCTTATAAAGGTTCCCACCAGGGTTTTGATAAGCCCATCCGATGGAGGTATACGTTACTCTCTGAAACTAGAGGTGAAAGTAAAGCTAATAGAAAAAGTGCTAATCATACATTGTTCCAGTCCTTGTAACAAGCTAAACATACCAGTCAAGAAAACAAAGGATGTAAATGTATTTATAACTTCAGGGCCACAAATCAAACACTTCCCTGCTTCCCAAAGTTCTAAACATAACCACTCTTCAGCACTGCTTGTGGCTGCATCTTTTAGTCACTGATTTGAGTTCTGCTTTCCCTAGTGTCCCTCCAGACGGTGGTTGTCAATAACCACGTACCTTTCCCAGAGAAATCAACACCACTCCTGGACAGTTACAGTGCGTCTCAGAGGGTTACTTAGGCACCCTCCTAATTATAACAAATAACCTCAAATTCCCCTATAATGCTTCACTTTTCCAATATATTGAATTCAATTACTTTTTGCAATGTTCTAAAGCTAATGTGAGCTTAAAACTAAGCCTCTACGGGTATTTGCTAACTTGACCAGTCTTCTTTTTTTCATTTCCAAGGAAAAGTTAATTTGCCAAAACAAAGAGTATTGTATAAGACTTTATTTATCCCAATGGGATAAATCCCTCATTTCTGACAGACTATAAGCCATTCAAACATTTCCCTGTCACTAAGAAAAAAATTAAAAGTTTCCTTATATCTCCCTTGCTATTGCCATAAATGAATATCCACATTTCCTGAAGTGATTACACTGCTATATGATTTAACCAAGTCCTTGGCAAGCAAATCTCTTCCTTTGAAGCAAAATGGGAGCCGAGCAGTCACTGTGATTTACAATGACCTCTTCAGTAACCGCTCGCACTTATTATCATAACCTTGGTACCTATTTATACGTGAGAAATAGAGACAGGCATTGATATTTTGACTAAATGTCATAGGGATGATCAGAGATTATGGGTTAATTACAGACTTCCTCTTCACCTAAGGCTAAGGTTGTATCAGGGAAATAGCAGCTGCATTTTAATTAGTAGAGAGCTAATGCCAACTTGGTTTTTAGTTCTCCATTAACATTGATGATCTATTTAACTCTGTGCAAACTTGTTACACTTTGAAAATATGGAAATATACTAAGCAAGTAGGCTTACCGATTGCAATCCTGTTACTTTTTTCCAAATGGGTTTTCGTATAACACTGGAAAACTTTAAACTATGCTGTTGTTCTTTTACTAGTAGAAAAGGGAGAAACTCATTACTGCCTAGTCTCTGTAATAGAATTGTCTGGCACAATCAGACTTTTAAAGACCCTGTGAAAATCCCAAATTTATTATTGTTTGTTAATGATTTACATATTAAAATAGAAATGGAGAACATGCTGGAACCACCTTTACAGATCTTAACTTGCCTTGCTACAATAATAACCTTTGCAAGAAGCAAAATCAACCTGGATAATAATACTCATTGCACTACCTAGAGATTGCCAATTAACAAGAGATAAATAAGCTAATGTATACAGTGACATGTCCATGATTTTGGAGTGCTTCAAAAAATTGACTGTTCTTGTCCTCAGCAGGCACTCCAATTTAAAAAGATAAAGAGATTAAAGAACTCTTAATGTTGTTGGAAGATTTGATTATAGCAGTACAAGTCACACAAAAATAAATTACAAAGAGGCAAAGAAAAGTACCTGAAGTGACAATGGTTTCATACAGATAAGCTTTACTAAGATCCTTGAATTTATAATAGCAGTCAAAGGTCAAATCTTTGAAGAAGTGCAAGGAAATCATTGTGAAATGACAGTGATTGACTTCAGAAACAGGTGGGGGAAAAAGGATATTGGGGGAAGTCTGATTTCAAATCACACAAAAATATGACCTTGAATGGAACCTTATAAATATAAAGTTCTATGAAATTATCTGTTATAGAAAGGAAAAAATTGTGTGTATAAAATCTGTGTGTATTTGGTAGGGAATCTACACACATTGCTTTGGTAGTTTCCAGTGAATATTTCACTTGTCACCAGTACAATTCTGATAAAAATCATACATAGAATGGACTAAAGTTTTGCCTCACCAAAGAGTTATAGCTTTTTAGGTCACCAGAAGAGAAACATTTGATTGTGTTTTCCCAACCTCGAGAATTCCAACCAACCCAGTGAGGAGGACAAAATTTGCTGATAACTTCATTGAACAGGTGTGAAACCTTCGCCACTTACTTGGAAATTTCACTACCACATCACCTCTAACCTTTGGAAAAGGTGAAAAAACGGAATAGTAAAACTAAAATTAGGGAAGTGCTCTCATGCACCTGAGCTTCCATTACTCAGGCCGTAAGGATGGAATTGATGCCTGCTGGTGTTCGTCAACTTCCCTTATCGAGATAGTTGCAGGCAGAACCCTGTATCTAACATATCACTTCCTTCTCACTTACCACCTTGTTGTAAATAGATACAACAGATATTGCAAGAGACTCATCTAATAAAACTAGTCTTACCATCCGAAGTACAAACTATAAACAGTCTTCCCTCAATATCCTCCTAACCAACAATTTTATGTTGTAAAATCTAGCGAAGGAAGTTCTGGTGTCCAAGAGACATGGGAAAATACAGCCTTCAAACTTTAATAAAAAATATTTTAGGGTAGTGTTATATAGCTAGCACATCAATAAATTCCCCAATGATTAATCCTTGGATTCACATTCTGTTTAAGAGACACAATTAATTCTCTAATTACTAAAACACCATGGCACTCTGTATTAGTCAGCATTCTCCAGAGAAACAGAACCAACTAGATGTATAGATATACATAAGAGAAGATTTATCACAGACATTGGCTCATGTACACATATACGTGCATATATCACAAATGTGCATATATCACAATACATTATATATATACGCATATACATATAAATGTCTAATGTATACACATAATGGACATAAAAGTTTTAAGATACTACAACAAACACCAAATTCAGGATAATAGATATGTACCAGTTGCTAATTAGGTGGGCAGACAGTAATTTCTACTGAGAAGAGAAACACACATAGCTTCTATAGCATTTTTCATTTCTTTTTCTTATTCTAAGTCATCATTACACAGACACTCATTATACTATTCTTTATGGATTTTAGATGACTAAACTACTTTGTAATTTTTGTTAAAAATTAATGAAGGAATGGGATTATCTCCTTTTAGCCATTTTATTCCCATTATATATGCACAATTAGCACTGGGACCTAATTGCCTTGTTTTATTTTTTCCAGTGGTAATCTCAGATCAAAATGCAAATAATAAGTACTCTTTATACAAAATCCAGGAATAAGTTTCTGTAAATAAGAAAGTACACCAGCCTGATGTCAGGAATTGAATCCTACCCAGTTCATGCACATTCTTTAGCACCTGAAAAATAGTAAAATAATAATGTTTCAAATAAAGATGCAATGAAAAAAATAAAAGGAATGCAGAAGCCTAGTATCACATGAATGCTTTAATTTCTTGGGCCATAATGGCAATGAACCTAATGGCTTTATCACAAACCCACTGCCCAAATAAAAATAAAATAAAAGTAAAATCTATGCTTGTGCTCTTGTTGGTGTAGCTCAGTGCATTGAGTGTGGGCTCTAAACCAAAGGGTTGCTGGTTCCATTCCCAGTCAAGGCATATGCCTGGGTTGTGGGCCAGGTCCCTAATGGGGACCACTTGAGAAGCGACCACACATTAATATTTCCCTCCCTCTCTCTCTCCTTCCCTTCCCCTCTCTAAAAATAAATAAAATATTTAAAAAATTTTTCTGCTTGTGACTCTCAAGCTCTGGTCATCATGTTTGTTCAAAGACAGAGGAAAACCCGTAGTAGTGGGTGAAATGTTCTTAGTGATCAGAATGTAAATAGTAATATTGGTTGGCTTGGCTTTGAAAGAAGTATATTATACACTGTGAAATCATTTTTATAAATAATGTGATATTCTTGGCTAGAACAAAAATTATGAGAAAGAAATCAGAAGATACTAGAATTAAACAAACAGATTATTCACAAATATGGTGGAAAAGAACAAAAATCCACCTAACAGGCTGTATGATGTTAAAAATTGGGCCATCCCTTCATTAAAGTTGTTGGAATCTTCTAGAGGAAGATAAATGCAGAATATAAGAAAACATGCAAATTCAGAGAAGGGCACACTTGAAACATCAGAACAAGTACTGACTAGATTAACTTCTATGTAAAAGGAGAAATAACAGAGGTTTCTAGTTTTGTTGTCACTGTGGTGAAGCTTGCTCAGTGCTCAGACTAATTCTAAATCTAGCGAAGAAAGAATATTCCTAAGGCATCGCTAGGCACTGAATACGTATGTTGTATGCGGGACCCTGAAATAGTAGCTTCGGTAGCACAAACATCAGCAGCTGAGATTCAGAATTAACACAGATTCATCCCCTTGATAACAGTGGGTTGAAATGAGAAGACTTATCTGGGTGTAAGAACTTAAGAAAGGATTTCCAAAGAGGAGGTGGAGACTGAAGACAGGACAGCCCGAAAGACAAGTCAGATGAAGATGACCTGAGGATCCATTTAGGGTGAAATAAATATAAGGAAAGAATCAGTAGTGACTTCGGAAAGTACAAATCATATAATAAGTACTTATGTAAATACTATACATAAATATACATATATACTATACTAGATCTATTCTCTCTGTGTGTGTACATATGCATATTGTTTTACATATATTTGCCATTTTTAGAAATGATACAGACTGTGCTTCTAAGCACATCTAAAATTCGGTCCTGCCATTGGATGCCCAGAGCCTGTGACTTATTCATAATAAAAATAAATCAATTCATAGCAAACATACAGAGTAGATATCAAAAAGGAGTGGGCCTCCAGAAAAGGCCAAGGCTTGGAGATGCATCTTATCTTTTTCTCTTTGAACTGAGATATAATTGTTAAAATGAAACAAAATGGTGACCGGACTTGCAAATTCCCTGAGCAGACAAAACCAATTAAACCATGCAAGCAACACTTACTTCAGCTTACTCTGCAAAACTAACTTGGGCTGCTTCTTGGAAACACCTCTGAAAATCATAAACAAAACTTAAACTGTTCCCCAAATTAACGTGAGGTAACCACTTTTAAACAACCCTCTATCACTAGGGAAGCTCTAATGTTATATACAATCACTGTAAAGAATAAACGGTGTCTGCCTTCTCACTATATAAGCTGTTTCATAACAATATACCTCCGAGCCTCATTCCACTGTTGGTTTGAGAGCTCCTGGTTCACAAACTGTTTTTATGCGCACAATAAACTCTGACTAATTACTGTCTTAGTGATCCAGTGGTTTTACTTCTGCTATTTCTGAATTTTTCACATTATTAGCATATATCATTATGCAAGTTTAAAATACATAATGTATTGAATTGATACATCTATACATAATGTATTGCAATATGACTCCCACTGGCACTTTAACTTAACACCTCTATCACCTCATGTAATTTCTTTTTTTTTTCTGGTGAGAAAAGTTAAGATCTAGTCTCTTAGCAATTTTGAGATATATAAATATAGTACTGTTGACTTTAATCACTAGGCTGTGCATTAGATCTCCTGAACTTTTTTATCTACTAGTTGCAAGTTTATAATTAGCAGAAATACCACCAGGTAAGATTGTTTTATATATTAGCTCCCAAAAAGAATTGTGTGTGGGGTTTTTGTTGCCCAAGGTAGGCAATCTCAGGGAGATAATTACCCTCAGGGAGATAATTACCCTCTTGACAGGGAATTTCTCTCTAATGAGCTTAAAATATACACGTGGTAGACTCAGGCAGGAACATTGCTTTGTTCTCTCCCTGTCTCTCTCTGTCTCTCTCTCTCTCTCTTCCTCATTATTTGCCTCAAAGTTTTTTATGTCTTACAGCTTTTATTATGTGTTCTTCCTTGCCCTCTAAGAATATCGACTACAGTCTCTTCAACAACAATTTGGACCCAAAGTATAATTTGTGTATTTCACTTTGAAAGCATCTCTTTTGCTAATGAAATACTGTTACTGTTATATAAAACAGTGGATGAAATGATTATGCAGTAGCCACGTTTGGTTTGAGAAGTTGGTTATGTTTTCTGAATTTGGTGAAAGTGGTTCTTTATGTTAATTTGTGTGCTATTTGTCTTCTGAAAATTTTAAGATAAAGGACACATGAGACAGAGCTATCCCAGTTAGAAATTGCTTAAGGAATGGTTCTAAGAAAAATGCTGCACAGCGCCTCTGATGATGAAGAAATCTATTCTGGAAAGACACTCCTGAGTAAGCAAGCCACTTTGGCTGGAACAGAGGAGCAAAAGGAAGTGAGGACCTGCAGAGAGTGATTTTATTTTTGGATCTTAAATTCTCTGTGTGAACATGACAGATTAGCTTTAATTAGTTCTGAGGGGATATACGACTTGGTAATGGCAGGAAGTTTGCAGTGATCAAAAATTTCCTATCCTATAAAATGTGAGACTTATATTTCTGGTATTTTATTACTTGGACTATACTGATGTTAATTATAGACCATGTACACATTTTTCTTGTGATTTTGGTGGAATCATAAATCTGAATAATATAGAAGACAGAAAATAGACTCACTAAAAAGTGATCTTTGGCTATATTTATAGCCTTCGATAAGAGATTTTTCCAGAGAAATTGAAGTATTTAGTGGAGGCTGAGAGGGTGGATGTATAAGAACAGCAGCAATTAAAACCTATAAATTAACTTTGCTACTTACTCACGTGGATAACTGTGCCCAGTGCCAACATACACACAGAGCTGAGCCCCTATGCAGTGTGCCCAGAGGTTTCAGTGGATCAAAGGGATTGTAAGCCATATACATTTTACTGCACATGTTAGAAAAGAGGTGATGGAGTTTATAGCAAAACTGTTTTCCACAGTTTGGCCACCTTCTATATTGTTCATGGTCTTTTAAAAAAAATTTTCATTCAGGTTCAGAGGCTTCAATTAATTTTTTAGAAAATGATCTGATTGTCTTCAGCATCTACATCCATATTTACATATCAATCTCTTCACAAAGGGCCATTTAATTATTAGGATTTAACCTGCCAAGCAGAAAGTGTTATAAAAAAGTCTTTCGTGAATATTAGAAACACAGATCTGTAATTGCTGCAAGTGGGACTTACTTGTCTTTTGAGTTCACTTTATTTTTTAAAGCCAGAAGAATAAAATGCTAAACCCAGTGGGAAAGATCAAGACTGCTTCCCTTTCATTGTCCCTACTCGGATGGGGATGGAATTCAAAAGGATTTTCATTGTGCCTAAATAACAGAAAATGGGCAATAAACTTTGTCCATGAATGATAGTAAGCCTTAACCTCTGCTGATGTCAGGGTGGTGGTTCTGAGGACAGCATGAATGTGGTATACAAGCTTGGGACAGAGCTGAATGCCTCCACTAACAAAGGCTGGGGAAAACCATGAATGGGGAAAAGGAGAGGTAGTTAATTAGTAGTGGCAGAGAAGTGAGAGGTTGCTACGGAGAACAAATACACTGGGTGTTGATTCAAGTTGCATGTTTTGTGGTCTGTGATATAAACCCCTATACACAGCCCTTATAAAAATCTCTAGTAGGGCCTGAAAGAAAAAGTCACAAAAAGCTGGATATTGTTTGAATGTGGTTAGAAGTTGTGTAAAAAAATTTTTTAATATTTTTTATTTTATTTTTTAAAGATTTTATTATTTATTTTTAGGGACGGGAAGAGAGGGAGAAAGAGAGGCAGGGGAACATCAATGTGTGGTTGCCTCTCACGTGCCCCCTACTGGGAATCTAGCCTGCAATCCAGGTATGTGCCCTGACTGGGAATCGAACCAGTGACCCTTTGATTTGCAGGCTGGCACTCAATTCACTGAGCCGCACCAGCCACAGTGAAGTTACATAAAAATTTTTAAGAACCACATCTATGTGTTCTTTGTCACCAGTATAAAGCAGAATTGGGCCATTAGAAGACATTTCCGGCAGACCTCTGGGTAAAATACCACATCTGTCTTCCAGCGGAGAGTTTATAGCATGTATTATTTTAAAAACAATTTTTTTATTTCCAAAAATGGAACCAAAAGTAGGTTTCATGTTATCCTATTAATAATTTGGTTTTGTATAGTGAATCCAGTGTCACATAAATAAGTAAAAAACGTACAGGAAAGCTTTCATGCTGCCTGTTAATCTGCTCTGACCTCATGGACAGAAAAGATGGTGGAACTCAAGCCCAAATGGAAGAAAGAATTTTAGCTTCTTTCTTCCACAAGCAAGGGAGGGCCACGTGCTGTGAGTAGGAGAGAGTTAACCATAAATATGAAAGTCTATAGGTCCTTTACTATCTAGAAATTGCCCTGCCTACTCAACAGAATAATAATTCTATCAATAACTTGTGTTATAGCAGAGAAGATCCCACAGCACAAACTAGATGAATTTTCTGCTACCCAAAACAGCTTTAGAAAGGTGATCCATGGGTATACATTTTATTGTTTTTGAATTAGGCTACTGAGCAAACCCAAGCACTGGAAACCAGAGAGCTTCCCTGTAAAATTTGGCTTACTATTTAAAATGTATTGCAAGAACCAAATGGAGTCTTACTCTTAAATATAGCAATTGTACTAAATTTAAACTTTTGCAATATAAACAATTGGCATATAGTAGTTTTATCCTTACATCTTATATAGCCTTATGCCAATAAAATAGACAGTCTAGTGACTTAAAAGAAAATGAGGTAAAAAAAAGAACCTCACTATTCGGTAGAAAATGAAAGAAGAGAGTGAATTCCCCATGAGAGGTCAGCCCATTCAGGATTTACATCTTTTCACCTGATTAATTATTTGTGACAACCACTTGAGAATAAAATCCATCTTAATTCTGAAGACCGAGAACTGAGACCAACTGTTAGCATTTCTTAAATATTTGCTGTAGAAAATTCTTACCCAGGATGGTAAGCTTGGAAAAAAGTAATTTATTTACTTCTGGAATTTTTATAAAACAATTTGCTGGGCAAATATTTAGTCATCTGAGCAGACTTCATTTTGATGGCAATAGATGGATAATCTGGGGGAAAAGCATGCTTATCAAACAAGTGCTTATAATAACAATTTGTTTCAAGATCTTCACCAATACTAAACTCTCATGTCATGAGCTTTGGCTAATTCTAATCAGTTTTCATATTTATTGATATGTCCGAAGGCACAGGTGGCAAACACAAGGCCTGCAGGCCAAATCCAGCCCTCCACCTTGTTTTATCCGGCCTAGCACCTTGTTTCCACTCAGTGGCAGCACCAAGCTCCTTGCCCCTAGTTAAAAAGTAGTTACATTTATACAGTCCTAAAATCACATTTGTTCCTTTGAAGGCAACCTCAAGGCTGATGTGGACCCCAGTGAAAATGAGTTTGACACTTCTGCTTTGATGTCAGACCCCTAAACATTATAAAGAGTCTACAACTATCCCCTTCTAATACACTGCTCAGACTATCAAGACAGCATCTTTCCTTGATATAATAGGTTTAATAACCTTAGCTTTGCTTAAATAACAGTAAATTCTGATGGATTTATTTGTGGAGTGTGGCGGCAGTAGAAAGTTAGCACACTAAACTGTTATAGTGCTATCACCAATTTATTTGAGAAATAACCAGTAAATTAGTGTGTGTGGAGATAAATGAAAATGATGAATACATTGTTTCATTCACTAACAGTACCTTTTATATGTGTTTTTCTGGCTTTTTATAAATATCCCCCCTGAGGTTTCATAGTAACTAATATATCCTAATTTTATTTATTCTTAATATGACTACTTTCTGTCATTCTAAAGAGCAAATGCCCATATTTCTGAATTTAACGTAATTTTAAGTATATTAAATCCAAAATAATATTGATGTATTAGTATCAAATATGTTAATAATGATTGAAGGTAGATTTTAAACTTTTATTTAAGTTCAATAACTTTAAAGTAGATCAAAAAAGAGCACCCAATAGGCTTAATTTGTAGAAGGAAGGCTTTAGATTGGAAAAAAAGTCAGAAATTTTTTGACTCAGAGACACAAAGTATAGTTATTGAAGATTCTCTTTTTCTAGAGTTATCAGTTTTCCTGGATGTTCTGAATGTACTAACAAGCTTCCCTGAGAGGGAAGAAATATTCTCTCGGGTTTCTCAAATTTTGCATTTCTACTTTTTGCAATAAAGTTGAATTTTGATATAAGAACTTCTCTAATGCCTTGGACAAACCATGCATATTGAGAAAATTCAGCTCTTTATTTCACAATGTTGAAACTCATAACACTTCTTGTTGAGATAATCATCTTCAAATGAACCAGATTTGTGTAACTCTTTCATTAATGCACAATATTTATTTTTATTATAGTTTTCTCATTAATTCAAAGTCAAAGCAAGCAAGGGAGGTGTTTTATTTAGCTCAGGCTGCTATAATAAAGACCGGATGGCTTAAACAACAGACATGTAATTCTCAGTGGTATAGAGGATGACAAGTCCAAGATCAAGATGCTGGCAGATTCTGTTTCTGGTAAGAGCCCTCTTCTATCTTCCTGGCTTGAGGGTGTCTGCCTTGACCTTGTATGATGGCGGGCAAGAAGAAAGTTTGGATAGAGGGAAGGAGGAAGAGAGAAAGAGAAAGAGAGATGCACAGAGAGACAGAGAGAGAAACAGAGAGAGAGACCGGGAGAACTCTGGTATTTCTTCCTCTTCTTATAATAGCACTAATCCCATCATGGGGGCCCTATACTCACGGCATTATCGAAACCTAATTACTTCCCAAAGTCCCTACCTCAAAATATCGTAACATTAGGGTTAGGGCTTCAACATATGATGGGGGACTGGGGCACAAACATTCAGTCTTTAATAGTAAATGGGTTACCTGGGTATCATCCAAATCAACAAATTTCAGGAACTGTGTCTTCTGTAATTATAACCACACTTCACATCTCCTCAGAAACCTTGAACCATAAATCACTTTATTATCTTTTTCTGTACATTTTCAGTGTTTTCTTCTCTGAAGGTCTTTTCATGCTTCCAGATATGATAATTTTGTATTGTTTTACACAAATTTATGTTCTTTTCTAACTACTGTCTAAAAGGTGTTCTCTTTCTAGACCAACTTTTTAAGTGCATTCCATTACTGCATTATAATCTTCTCTAGAATAAAGAACTCAACTTTTTTTTTGTATTTTTAGTACCTAGCAAAGTACCAAGCTTATAGAGATATGGAATCTATAGTAAATATTGAATACAAAACAGTGAATAGATAAGTGAATAATGAATGAATAAACATCTCATTCATTTTTACCTTCTTAATGCAAGTGACAACACTACCTATTTGCTGAATCTGATCTCATCTAGTTTACAAATAACTTCCAAAGAAAATACTCTACCTACCTAGATTTTAATCTTGTTCTACCACCAAAGAGCAACCCGACTTTGACCAACTTTCATAAACTTTCTGAGCCTCGGTTTCCTGCCACAGGGAGTTAACTGGGAAACTTAAAGGATAAAATGCACAGACAGTTGAATGTCTTTCAGAATTTTTCCAATAATGGATAATTGTAGATCATTGGCATTATGGGTTTTTAGAGCATTTAATATTGTTGATCACTTCTAATTTCAGAAACTCTTTTTCTCCAGTGCTTTTAGTGACAATTTCTAATTTTCAGATAATGCCTAGGTTTCCTTTGCAGGCTTCTACTTTCTGCTTAAATACCAATTTCTCATAGTTTTCTATTTTCTGAATTCACCCTTTTCACTGTTCTTGGGTGATATCTACCCCATTCTGTACTTCAAATTATTATGGAAATGCTGATGAGTCAATAAAATTATTTTTTAATCTTTACTTAAGATCTTCTCCACCAGCCAGAACCACAGATTAAATCACATGGTGACCTTCTCCATGTAGATGTCCCACATATATTTATACTCCAAGAGACAAAATCATCATTTCTCATATAACTGCCCTTCCTACTTTCCCTAGCTAAAGAAAATAATTGTTCTGTGCAGGATGTTTTTGTTTTTCCTCTTTGATTGATGGCACAACTCTGGGAGAGATGGAAAGTCCTCTTGTCTACCTTTAATCTTTCTGCTAAATCACACCATGAATTTCTCAGTGACCGCCCACATTTTCTTTTGTCTCCAGTGTACAATGTCTACTAAGTCACAACCATTATAATTTTCTTAAATAATGTTCGGTTCCCTTTTTATTAGTCCATTTATGTAGAAAGTGTGTTACTTCATGTATTTTTTTCTAATTTTATTACTGTAGCTTTATAATAAAGCCTTGAAGTGAACACAGTAGTTGTTGTAATTTTATCTTTTATTTCAAAGTTGATTTGGCTATTCTAGATTCTTTGAATTTTTGTGTAAATTTTAGAAACAGCTTGCTTATTTTTTTTTACAAAAAAATGCCTACTGGGATTAGTATTGTAATTGAATTTAAACTATAAAAGTACTTAGCATTGACATTATAACAATATTGGGAATTACAATCCATGACCAGGGTATATATTCCCATTTTTCAGAAGTCTTCTTTCTTTCTCTCAGCAAAATACAGATTTTCAAAATACAGATCTCAAATATTTTTTGACAAATACATTTCTAAGTATTATGTATTTGTTGTTACTTTCCATGACATTATTTTATTCTCTTGTGATTTTTGTTCCTTTTATTTAGATATAAAATTAATTTTTGCTCAATGAAATTTTTTCTTGCAACCTTGCTATATTCAGCTTTTAATTTTAGAAACGTTTTAGATTTCTTAGAGCCTCCAACACAGGTGACAGCAATAACTAAAAACAGAGTTTTACTTTTTTCAATCTGCGTGCCTGTAAATTCTTTGCTCACCTTATTGCACTGCTAACAAGTTTTGATGCAATGTTTACGATATATTGTGACAGGACTCTCCTTGCCTTGTTCTCAAGTGAAGGGAAGCTTTTTAGTCTTTCACCATTAAAAATGAGCTTAGCTGTAGGTTTTTCACAAATGTCTTTATTAGGTTAAGGAAGTTTCCATGCATTTGTAGCATTCTGAGAGTTTTTATTATGTATGAATGTTGAATTTTATCAAATGCTTCCCCTGTGTATATTGAGATAATCACAGGTTCTTTTTAAAGTTTGTAGATAAGGTGAAATGTATTGATTGTCTTTTAAATGTTAAATTACTCTTGTATCCCTGGGATAAATCAAACTGGTCATGATGTATTATACTTTTTTATATATTGTCAGATTGAATTATCTAAAATCTTAAGAGATACTTGTCTCTGTTCATGAAGAATATAGGTCTGTGGTTTCTTTATAATGACTTTTCTCATTTTTCTTATCAGAGTAATGCTAGCCTTATAGAATGAGTTGGAAGGTGTTTTCTTCTGTTCAATTTTCCTGAAGATTTTGTGTAGAATTGGTATTATTGCTTCATTAAATGTTTTGGACAATTCACCACTAAAGACATCTGAGTCTGGAGCATTAAAAGCGAATAGATTCTTGACTAAAAATTACATTTCTTTAGTAGATAGGTTATTCAGGTTATCAATTTCTTTGCATCAGGAAGAATTGGTAATTTGGAAATTGCCAAGAATATTGTATATTTCATCAAAATTGTTGAAGTAATAAGCATACAATTATTGATAATATTCTCTTGCTATCTTTCTAATTTATATAACATTTATAGTCTTCTCATTTCTGATATAAATATTGCTTTCTATTTTTATTATTTCTGGTTAGAGGTTGATCAATCTTATTGATTGTCTCAAGGAATCAGTTTCATTTTCGTTCTTGTGCTTACTTTGTATGTAAGTTACTCTTCTTTTTCAATTTTTTAAGGTGGAGGTTTAAGTCACTGATGTGATGCTTGTCTTCTGTTCTAGGAAATTGAGTGCTATAAGTTTTTCTTTCAGTACTGCTTTAGTTGAGTGACAGAGATTTTGTATGGCATGTTTTTATTCTCTTCTGTTCAAAACACTTTGTTTTCTCTTTTGATTTCCTCTTTAACCCATGCATTGTTGAGGCAAGTGTTATTTAGTTTTGAACACACTTGGGAATAATTTACATATTTTTCTGCTGTTCATTTCTAAGTGCATTATCACCACAGACAAATTTTGTTTGATTCTTTTAAATTTATTAGGACTTATTTTTACTCAAATAAGGGCTACCTTGTTTGCCTTTAGAGAAAAAAATGTGTATTCTGCTGTTGTTGGCTTAATTGTTCCATAACTATCACGTACATGATGCTGGCTGACAACCTTGATACTCATGCTACTAAGTAGAAGTTTGAAAAGTTTTAATAGTTATCCAAGATCACAGGATTGGCAAATGGAAGGCCTGGAATCTGAAAAATCTGATTCCAATTTCTATTTCTATAACAAATGATGCTTTTCTCCTCCATCCTTTCTTACCTGCCTTAAAGTAAAATTCATATCCTCTTGTTTATATTGTGTGTATTTTAATCAATTCTGAGAGAGTTACCCCTGGCTTCTCTAAATAATAAATTTCATATTCTTACTTTTTTCCCAATCTTATTTGTAACTCCCTAAACTCCAGTTTAAAACATCCCTAGACTGCTATACAACATCAAAAATGTTTCCTGTTTCCTTTCTACCTGAACACACACATGCTCACTCAGATACACATGTTTAAAACTCCATAATATCTTATATTTTATAACTTATGTAGTTATATCATAATATGTATATAAATGTAAAAATTACACAAACAAGAAGGGCAGAGACAGAATCATGGATCAGAGAGCATTTTGATGGTTGCCAGATGGGGGTGTTGTGGGGAGAATGGGTGGAGAGGTGAGAGGGTTAAGAAGTACAAATAGGTGGTTACAGAATAGCCCTGGGGATGTACAGTATAGTATAGGAAATGGAGTAGCCAAAGAACCTATGCGTGACTCGTGGACATGAACAATGGTGTGAGGAATGCCTGAGGGACTGGGAATGCTGGGTGGAGTGTGGCAAAGGGAGAAAATTTGGGACAACTATAGTAGCATAATGAATAAAATATAATAAAAAAGTCACACAACTTATTTTCTTATAGTACTGAACAAAAAGCATTTCTCCCCCATGACACAAATGTGACTCCTTTGTTTATCTCTGGGCTGACTCTTATGGTTCCTACTTTTCCATTTCACTGTATCCCATTATCAAGCAAACCTCTTATGTGTTTGCAAAGCATCCTTTCTCACCACATTCATAAAAAGGGTTATGTACTTTCAATTTACTTTTCTGTCTTTCCATAGCCTCCTAAAAGCAGGCAGATATTGTGTCTTCTCACCAGCCTCTCTAGGGCTGTTCATAATGCCTGTAGGTGTTTAAATTGCTTACTGAGTACATGCTCATATTTCATATATAAATAAAAGGAAAATTCAATTATTTTACTTCTGGTGGCATATTCTCACTTACTTCAAAAACTAAACTCTTTAGAAATATATGTAACGAGAACCAGGACAACCTAAAGAGATAAAAGTAATTTATCTCAGGATTACTTGGAGTTCCACCTTCTAGATTTCCTATTGTACTCTTTTTTTTTTCCTTTGGGTAAAGAACATGGACATCGATCTCCTGTTGTATTCTTGATGCAAAACACACCTCAGCTGCCAGGCATGAGACTTGTTATACCTGTTTACAATGCTTACAGTTATTGTGCTTTTGAAGAAACAGCATTGGACTCATCTTGCTTCATTTAATCATTGAATTATTTCATTCTTTCCTTGATGTTTGCTGTCTCTTTTTGGTTTTTCCTATGTATAACTTCTGAAAATCTCCAGGGCTCTCCCATTGGTGATTACGCTAAAGGCCTGAACATATGTCAGAGTGATTAAGGGAAATCAATTCCTACTTTTCTTTTTATTTCTTCCCTTTTTTTGTTAAAATAAAATTTAATTTTGAGATCCTTTTTGATCATTCATCATTATATGTTATGGCTTAATCTTTTTCTTATGTGAACATTTTCTGTCATAGACAGTATATCTTCACTTAAGTAGGTTTTACTTTTCCAAATCAATATTCTGCAAAAGTAATGCTTTTAATCAGATGCAATATTAAAGACAGAAGCAACATTAATTCTGATGTTGAGACATTTAAAAGATTTTTAAAGACATTTAAAAGATTTTTTCTGGTAATAAAAAAATGTGTCGTATGGGTTAAAATTCCATTTTAAAGAAAATGAATTACAGAAATAGTGAATGGCTTTGTACATTTAAAAGTTAAAGTGAAAGTGCAATTGAAATAAGAATAAACACACACAAGTGCCAAATAAAAAGTTTTCTTTCATTTTAGGCTTTGCTACAGGAGAGCAAGCAAAATATTTGAAAGAACATATTGCATATATTCATATCATATGAATCATTTTCATATTATACAAATTAATTGTTTAAAAAAGTTAGGACTAAAATACCTGCTATAGATAACTGAGCTAGCTGGTTTAAAAATAATATTCCCTGTGGTCAGTTAATTGCTTTTTCTGATGTTTTTTCTCAATATCTGAGCCTTATGTGGACAAATAATATATTAAAAAAAGAAAAAAGAACCATTAATGAGAATTTGGCATGAAATAATGCCATTTTAGTAAAAAATATCATATTATCAATTTATTGAATATTTGATAAATTTCAGTTGAATATGTTAAAAATGCTAAAAATATCTATAAATTTTTAATTTATTACTCTACAAACGATATCACATGAATTATCGCATTGAAATCAGAATTCTGAATTTGTTTTCTTTTGCTCCATAGTAAAAATTTTCAAACATTATGGAATAGAGATCACTTCATATTTTCCAAGTTTGGTTTTTATGTTGTTTTACTTCAATCTTCCTTTGCTTTACTTTTACTTTTTATACTTTCCTAAGATTGCATTGTGCTTATGTTTTCAATATGTATAATATTAATATCACATTTATGATTATAAAATCATTTATGACTATAACAATATTTTAAATAAAATATAGAAGAAAGTTTTATGCATATCAAAAGTTTTTGTTATTTTTCTAATAAATATAAGTTGTAAATAACCAGTATAATCATATAATGGTTATATGGCTAAATAAGCTTTTGTTTGTTGAGGTAAACAAATATATCAAACACTAACTCAAAAAGATTTATGTACTTTTATTTGCAGCATGATTTATAAGGTATGGAAAAAACATAGGTTTTGACTAATAGAAGAATGCATAAAGAAAATTTGGCATATTTTATAGACAAACAATGAACTACTGTTAAGCAATAAAACAATAAAATCTTTCCATTTACAACAATATGGATTGTACTAGGGGGTATTGTGCTAAGTGAAATAAATCACACAAAGACAAATATCATATGTCTTCACTTATATCTGGAATCTTAAAAAAAAGAAAGCAAATGAAACAAATATAAAAACAAGAAAATATAAATACAAAAAAAAAAGAAAGCAAAACAATATAAAAACAGACTCATAGATACAGAGAACAAACTGTTATTTGATAGAAGGAAGGGTGGTGGGCGGATGTGTAAAGAGGTGAAGGGAAATAAGAGGGAGAAATTCCAGTTATATAATGAGTCATGAGAATGTAGATTACAGCATACAAAATATTGTCAATAATATATCTTTGCACGGTGGCGTATAGTCACTAGACTTGTGTTGTTCACCTTGTAAGGCATATAAATGTCAAGTCACTATGCTGTATACTTGAAACTAATATAATATTGGATTTCAACTATATTTCAGTTAAAAATAATAAGTAAAATATGCCAAACATTCCAATTACCATTTTCCAAGTCTATTTTTATTACGATGGAGCCTATTGCAGATGTTAAGAGTATAATGTCCAGAGTTAGGAAGACTTGTGTTCAAAGGCATTTCTTTAATAAACATTTCTATGTGTATGTCCCAGGCACTAAGAATCTAGCTATAAACTCAATTCCTTGCCCTTCTAGGGAGTTTATATACTAGCATATCCTAAAAACAAAATTTAGAAATAATATACTATTTTAGGTTATTCTCTTCTCTAATTCTTATAAATATGAGACCTTGAGTAACTCAATTAACTGCTCTGAACTTTTGTCTCCATTATCTGAAAACTATGGATAGTAATAGTAGTAATTCACAGAGTTATTGTGAAAATACATGAAATAATACATGTAAAATGATACTCAAAATTTGTAGAAATTAATGGCTAAAAATTACACATACGTATTTTTTAAATATTGTATTTATTTATTTTTAGGGAAGGGAGAGAAAAAGAGAGGGAGAGAAACATCATTGTGTGCTTGCCTCTCACATGCCCCCTACTGGGGGCCTGGCTCCGCAACCTAACAATGAGCCCTGACTGGGAATTAAAACCAGCAACCCCTTGATTCTCAGGCCAACACTCAATCCACTGAGGCACACCAGCCAGGCCTAAAAATTATATTACAGTAGGTGATTATTAATAAAGTTTTAACTGTTTTCCCTGCTGTGGATTACATATCACCTAATGGTCTCATATGAAACATATCAACATTAGAAGGAAATCCTGTTTTTTTTTTTAATTTTTGTAAATTTCACAACGTGCAGTTGTGGGTAATGTTTTCAGTGCTAAAAATGAAGTCTTGAGGAAACTGTAGTGTATTTTAAAAAGTACATTAAAAGTAGCACTGATTTTTTTATTACTATTTTAGAGGCAATTTTCCTGGACATTATAGTGAGTTAATGATTGGTGAATTTCCTTCTGAAGCATTACATGCTCCAGGCATTAACTGTAATGATTATTTCAAAAAGCAGTTATGGTTCCTAACCATTAAACCTATCATAATCTCCACAATATGACACAAGGAACAGACATTGTGTTCTTCACTCAATGAAATCTGATAGCCATATTATTCAAATATACATTATAAAAGCATTGGCTTTTCATTTGGGTTTTAAACCAATAAGTAGTTCATTAGAGAAATTTTAATGCTAAGGTCATTTTTTATCATATAAATGGCAAAGGTAACCTACATGTTTTCTAAATTATCACTATTTTTGCTCTTTGAAAATTAATATTAGTATTATCGTAGTGTTATTGATTACTTTGAAATTATTACCTGGCTGGTGTGGCTCAGTGGATTGAGTGCTGGCCTACGAACAAAAGGGTCTCAGGTTCGATTCCCAGTCAGGGCACATGCCTGGGTTGCAAGCCAGGTCACCTCTAGGGGGTGCACAAGAGGCAACCACATGTTGATGTTTCTCTCCCCCTCTTTCTCCTTCCCCTTTTCCCTCTCTAAAATAAATAGATAAAATCTTTAAAAAAACACTCTAACAGTTTATGTTCAAATAACATTGTTTAATGAGCTAGGTTTAATCTTTCATGACTTACATTAAAAGGGATATGTTAATTATACAGTGATTTTTATGACAGTGACCCACTGTGAAAAATCAGAATAAGAAAATTACTGAAACAGCTTACAATATAATACGATAAAAAAATAATTACTTGGGAATGATGATTAACTAATGAGGCCCACTGATCATATGAAAGGCAATCTTTCACAGATTTTATTTCATGTGTTGCTGATTCTTCATTTGACATTGCATAACCCCACCTCCAAGATCCTTCCTTGGTTCTTCTCAGCCTGGCTGTGGGCTGAGCCTGTGGGCTAAGTTGGCCTGGCCCCCTTGACCACTGGATTTCAAACTGTGTTTAGGGAGTGGAATGCATGGGTAGGAGATTGCTGAGTAGAAGAGACAGGTCACTATGTTTCTCTCTCTATTCCTTCCTGTCTTGTTACCAAATTTTTGCAGGATGCTGAGTCCCTCTACGAAAAATGTTCTGTCTCTGACATCAGCTTCCTTATAATTCCCTACCTTTGCTACTGCAGACATAGGAACAGTAAAGGCTTCCTGTTTTGGTTAGTTCCCAGTTGTCACAATATCCCTTTTATGGTTTAACACCGACCATATTTCTGCAACGATATTCATTAAATTCTCTTCAGTTAGTTTTTTGAGTAGAAGTTCATTTCTTGCTAGGATTTTTGTTTCTAAATATGGCAAAGTGATGCTGGTATTGCTACTCTTATAAAATAATAGAGCATGGCAGGTAAGAGTACAGTGTAGACCCTGACTGCCTGGGTTTGAATTCTAGCCCCACTGTGGACAAACTACTTGACCTCATAACTCTGGCCATGTCAAATTCACATAAATGGTTACCAATAATTTTCATGATGCTGCCCACATTTTAAACATCAGATGAAAGTCACTAAGTCCCTGACTAAGGGCATTATAGACATTTTTACCCTATGAAACATTCTCAGAAAGATTACATATTTTTCCAATGAGAAAAATTTCTTTGTAGGGAAATATTAATTATATTTTTCAAAAACAATTAATTTAACCTTTCCATTTCTTAATATTTTATTTTATTTTGTACTGGTTCTGACAAAATAAGCTTTACTCTCAACTTTACTGTAATTTTATCTAGCAGAACAGTCTTTGCCAATATAAATACATCAATAAAATGTAAAATATTTTATTTTTATGTATAATAACCAACTATTATTCCATCATTTATTAAAACAAATTCACAAATCATAGGTCGGTTAAAAGTTGGCAGAAGTTTCTTCATGAGGTAAGTTAACTGATACTGTCTAATGATATCTGTTCTCAAAAAAAGCTATGATAATTGTGTAGAAGTAAGCATTTTTATAGAAATTTAAGTCACCCCTTGGGCAATAAGATGATAAGAAGATAGACATATACTTCTAGTCATTAAGAATTATAGTAAAATAAAATGTTTTCCTTAGCCAAGACTTTGATATTCTGATATGATTAATGGAGCTACATAAGAAACAGAACAGTTCCTCCCTGAAGAGTAAACCCAACAGTCATGCCCTATACTGCAAGGTCATAGTAAATATGTAATTAGCAGGAAGCTTACTATTGTGTACTATAATGAAATATATTTGAGTTCACCTATGGTACTCATTGAACCCCTTGGCATACCTGTAACTTCAAGCTTGGGAAAGTGATAAATAAATAGTTCAAAATGCTTAACCCTGTCTTCATAGATTAAATAGGCTTTGTTTGTTCACTTTCATTCTTTTTGAAATTTAATACATTTTACAGAAAACTATCAATCTATCAATGACCTTAAATAAATGCTAATCTCAATGATGTACTGAGAATAAAATTCATGTTTTCAAATAACAGTAGTACAAAAATACTTCAGTTCACACTGGAATATATTGAAGCTAAATAAAGAAAATTTTGAGAGTATAAAGACATTCCAAATGTATTTTTCACCTCTTGTCAGAAGAGAGAGAATCAAAACCAAATGCTTATTTTAAAATTTAAATGTTAATACTGACAGACATAAAAACAATATGTCACATGGCAATGGAGAAATAGAAAGTATTATGAAATAAACTTGTCAACAGTTATTAAATCATTTGATGATTAAGGGAATAGGAGAGGTGTTCACTGACTTAATAAATGATAGACAGCATTTTTTCCATTTGTTCTACCTAATATTTTAATTAATGATGAAATACATTTTATTAACCAATGAATTATAGGAAAGAGGCAAATATTAAGTCCCTGTCATAGAAAATATTTCCTTTAGTGATTTCTAGCAATGAACATATTTGACTTTATCTTCCATGCATCTTTTTTTTAACTTACATTTAGTGAAAATCCCAAGATATATTCAGGACAGAATTCTAATTAGATAATTTTCATAATATGAACATGAGTCAAATATGTTACAAGAATATGGTCAAGGAACATACATATTGTTTTTCATTCTCCAAAATGAAGATATCTTCGAAGTATATAAAATTAAGTATATTGGACAATATTCTAGTTGAGTTTAGAAACTGTATTGTAATTGTAATATATATGAGTGAAGGAAATAAAGTAAAATGTATGAGAAAATATAATTTGGAAATTGACATTTAGGGGAGAATTTTTCAACTTGATCAATTTTAACAGAAGTGCAGTATTTAGATGGGCTGTAGGTACTCAGTACAAACACTAATCCTCACACACAGCCATATGCACACAAAGAGCTAGAGAATGAATGGGTAGGAGTCACATAGACTGAGGTAGAGAAAGAGAGCTTCATGTAAAGGAAGCTGTGTGTGCAAAGACCCCGGTACACAGAGAAGCTTGTACAAACTCAAGGAAATGCATTTAGGAAAATATTAGACCTAATTTTTTTTGAAATTGATGAATAATACAGAAAAATGGTAGAGTAGAAATATGCAAATTCCAGATCTATCTAGTACTGTGAAATATTATAGTATACTAATTATGAAATATATCCATGCCCATGCAGACCATTTGAAAGACATGATATAAGAAGGAAGTTTTCATAGCATAGGTAAGCCAAAGTCAGGTATAGTCCACATAGATCTTGAAATCAAAGTAAAAACTAAACTATTCATAGATGGCAAGTGTTATGTGGAAACACAGATAAAGAAGAAATAAGTATGTGTCTAGAATGGAGATCTATGAATGGAGAAAAGAACAAATCCTGTGAAGCCCTGGAGAATAGAAAGGTGAACTGTTGTCCTCTGAAAAGAAAAACAATGATTATCATCAATCATACTGACTTGACTGAGGAGTGACAGATCTAATGAGAGCACTATGACCAGCTTTCACCACTAAGAACACTTGCAAATATCGTAAACATAAGCTTGGTTTTTCATATACTCATTAGAAATAGGGAAGAGAAAACTAATATTTCAAAATATTTGTCTTTGTCATTCATAATTTTACTATGATGTGTCTAGATGGGGATATTTTTGTGTTTGTCCTACTAGGTGTTTGATAGTCTTCTTAAATGTATACATTAATGATTTTTACTAACTTGGGAAAACTTTTAAATTATTACTTTAATTATATTTTGTTTTTTTTTCTCTCCTCTTCTTTTGATACCTTCATTATGTGTCTGTTTACATGATTAATAGTTTACACACAGGTCTCAGGCTATGTTCACATTTCTTTATATTTTTCCTTCCTATTTTTCAAGTTGCATAATCTCTGTTGTCTGCCTTCAAATTTATGGATTTTTTTTTGTCAGTTCAAACCTGATGTTGAGGCCTTCTAATGAATTTTTGTTTCTGCCATTTTAATTTTAAACTCTATAATTTCCATTTGAAAACATTCAATTTCTTGATCCAATTCTATTTGAACTTCCTTTGGCCCACTTCAGTGATTTTTATTACTTTTTTCATATGATCTTCTTCCTTAGTATTAGTAGGTTTTAATTGTAATTATGAATGTTATTTATGAGAAAAGTGTAGACATTTTTATAGATATGAATTATTTTTATTAGAGTTGATATAATTTTGCTTTATACAAATAGTTAAGCTAGAATAGCTAGAATAAGATCACTACAACCAATCCATAATTGAATTGAGTTGGAGTCCAGCTTAGTATATGTGAACATATTTCTATTTTCAATTTAGTCTTCCTCCTAATTTGTAGCACTTGGTGGGTCTCGACTGAAACTTGAGAGCAGGCTGTGTACTGTTGGGCCCCAGTCTCCACAGGTATTGACCTCAAACAAATGTAAGTGTGATTATTGGTTCTTTAATTAAAACCTATAAAATTGTGTTTCAATATATTGTTTATTTAAAGTCAAATTATTAAAATAATGCCATCATCTACTTGTTAAATAGATTAGATAAAGTGCCATAAATATTGAATTCTTATAGGTCCAGGCATAGACTAAATTTTAAGTCAGAGATAGAGAAAACACATATGAATACACTCTATTTAAGTATTGTATTTTGTTGACCACTTTAGTACGTCATCCATCTTTGTATCCTGCCCAATGTCTCTCTTGCCCAGACCTCTGTGTTAGTGCTTTGCTTGGAAGAGGTGAATGTAAAATTTGGTACAACAAGAACAAGCAGAAATTATTCTAAATAGGAGCTGACCAAACATACAAAGGAAGTTTATATAATTTGGACTCTTAGGTTTCATTCAAAATGTACGGTTTGAACTAAAGGTGAATTGTGTCAAATCAATCAAATGCTAAGAGAAAAGACTGCTTGATTTCCAATATGCAAATTTATTTAGAACTTGACTTACTCAGACATGCTTTAAAGTTTCAGTTTATGTAGCTTGTAATTCCAACACTACCTGATATTTTTTACCTAATGCACTAATGATGTTATGTTTTTTAATATGAGTAATTTATTTTCTAAAAAGTGTTTGAAATCTCTATCACCATTGTTAGTTACATGTACAAATATTGTATAAATATTATAGTAAAAACCAGAGGTTATACTGAGTACCATATAATTATGTGTCTTATCTTAATTTACTTATGATTTCTACAACATGTTTTCCATGTAGCTATGCATAGGTATTTTTTAAAGATTGAAGCAAAATAGAATGGAAATAAACTTGTCTAGTGATTCATGAAGGATGACAGTTACAAAAAAGTGTCTAGAATATAACTGTAGTATATTTTATAATTGTTCATAAATAATTTTAGATGTCTTATATTCAGTCAATTTTTTAAATTTTATTTATTTTAGAAAGGAGGGAAAGAGAAAGAAAGGGAGAAAAACATTGATGTGTGAGAGAAACGTGGATTAGTTGCCTCTTGTACAGTCCCAATTGGAGGTCCACAACCCAGGCATGTGCCCTGACCAGGAATCAAACCAGTGAACTTTCTGCTTGCATGATGATGCCCAAACCACTGAACCACACTAGCCAGGGCAAGTCAAATTTTCAGTATATCCTATTGTTGAGTTTAAGATTGTTTGGGTTCAGAGGATACTGCTAATAATCAGTTACTAATGGAAGCCAGGATAGTATAATAAACTTAAAATTTACTAAATACTATAACAACAATATTCTTTCAAATTAATATACCTTCAGTGATTTTTTATTCTCATACCTTATGTTGGATGCAGTAGATTAGGGATCCCCTACCTTGACACTATTGACATTATGAAGTGAAAAATCATGCGTTTTAGGGCACATCGTGTGTACATTAGGATGTTTAGCAGCATCCCTGGCCTCTACCAACTGGATGCTAGTAGTACCCCTATCCTGGTTTTAACAACCAAAATTGCCTCCAGACATTGCTGAATGTCTCCTAAGAGACAAAATCATACCCTGTGGAGAACTGTTACTGTAAATGGCACTTTGGATAAGATAAATCAAGTCCATGACCTCCATCTAGTAGGAGATACAAGCAACAAACAATTAAAAGTGAATAAAATCGATCAATAACTGTTTGTTCTCAATAGTTTAAATGTACTAAAGGGGATGATGTGGTAGGGAATGGGAAGACCAAATTCAAATAATATGGTCATAGAATACTTCTTGAGGAGGTAGCTCTTGAGCTGAGTTTGAAGAATGAAAAAGAGATACTGATGCCAGGAGGTAAGCTAAGTGTCAGCATCAGGCAGCTTAAAGAGTGCCTGAATCTGCCTGGGGAATCCAGACGAAGGTTTGCTTAGATGGTTTTATATGTAAGATAGAGATCATGTGAATTTGTCAGAGAATTGAAAAATGTTTCTTTCCCCCCACCTTTCCGTGGAATGGAAATAAAATATTCTAAGAAATCAAGGGAATAAAAGATAGCATCCAACACTGTGAAGGGCATAAGGTGTTATCCTGTTACGTGCTAACAGGTTAGCCTGTCACAGTTTTATGGGTGCTGGCAAAAGACCTGAGACCCCTGAGGCTGGGACAAAGGACAAAGTTTTACTTACAACAATAATAGTACTCAAATTGATTTGATGCTGGTTCCCAGAACCCCAATTCACACAAGGTGATGCAAGGAGGCCAAAATACCAGAGACTGAAGTGGGTTACCTGACAGGGGAGCGTAGGAAGGAAACACAAATCTTTTATAATGGTTGTAAACATGTTTGCGCTACCTTTGCTCCAGTGAGCAACACAGTTTTTGTGATTCTGGACTATAAACAAACATGCCACAATTAGGGTTGTTAGGTACACAAGCATCATTTAAAAGATGATAAAGAACAATAAGATAGTTAGAGCTTCCGCTTGAAAGACATGCAAAAATGAAAGCAACTCATGGAGAATATCTTAGAATACATGGGAATAGTGTGATGAACTAAACTGTATCCTCTAAAAATTCGTATGTTTAAGTCCTGATGCCCAAGGTGACTGTATTTGCAGATAAGGCATTTGAAGAAGTAGTTAGGGTTGACTAAGCTCACATGGGTGGGGCCTCAATCCATGAAAAGATGCCAAGGATGCACATACACAGAGAAAGGCCCTGTGAGAACACAGGGAGAGGCGCCAACAGGGACAGCCATACCTGCCAACGCTGCGGTCTTAAGCATCCCGACTCCATAACTGTGAACAAATTTCTGTTGTTGAAGTCACCCAGTCTGTGGTATTTGTTATGGTAGCCTTAGCAGTCTAAGCACATTTGGAAAGGTGAAATTGAGATTATGTGTTATGTAAAGAATGAATCTTCAGAGGGAAAGAAAAAGAAAAGAATAATCTTTACTAGTACATAGGAGCATTTTGGTACCAACAATTTTGAAGCATCTGATAGTTTGCCTACTTAAAGCTAACAAGGTAGCAGGTCACAGGTGCCAGTAGAATACATGGACTCTGACTGGTCAGAGAAGGAGGACGATTTATTACTCATGGGAATAACAATATCCAGATTATTAATGTTTTGTCTTGGTCCTTTGAGCCCTAGTTCCTAGAGGGCAGTATAAAAAAAGCCAGAGAACTCTTGAACATGCACTGATTGACACTGCAGGGAAGGAGATCTGAGCTTAGGGAATCTGAGTCATTTTTAAGAGCCAGTAAGTACACTGCCCCTTTGCCCGAGAGGAAGATTCTGGGTCTTCTCAAGATGTAGGTCCAGCTGACATTTGCACCAGATGAGAAACTATCTCTGTCTCTCTAAACAGTTTGCTGTATAAACATCCTTGAAAAGACAGTCCAAAACAGGGAAAGTCAGTGCCACCCTCGGAAGATATATGGGAACAGGAGAGAATAATGGGGAATTACCATCCAACATTAACAAGACAGCAGAAAAGAAAGAACTGGCACATTTTTATGTGAGAAGTAAGTCTTGTGTCTGTTTTATGCTGATAGGTATCTTTGAAAAGGTGGAATGTGTAGTTGCCTTTCAAGTGCAATTTAAGGGAAAATAAACTATGGGTGCTAGTGCAGAAATATTTCTCCCTTTACGTATGGCAAATACCTGAAATGCTACCCTTGTATTTTAGCCTCTGTGAAAAATATTATGCCATCTCTAAAGTCTTCTTTTTAGAAAAGAAATAACCCCAGGAAAGATAAAGCATTGTAACTTACATGTTGGTATAAAGTAAATTTAGCTCAATGATTTGCCTCCTAACAAGAGAAAAGGCAGCACCCAGTAGTGGTAGGAAAGGTGAGGTGATCAAAGAAGAATATGCAGGCGTTAAAGTCACTTTAAATAACATTTATATTAGGACTATCTATCTTGTTCTTCTATTGCAATCATTTTCTACGTTTAGGATTATACTACAGTACATTGGCTAATATACTCTATTATACATGTGTGTAACTTTTTATAATGCCTACAAATTTTCTAAAAATTTATTCTTAAATAGATTTTACATTTAAAACAATATTTAATTGTGTTCATCTCCTTGGATAATTAAATGTCCTTGTTTAAATAATCAGTGCAATATTTAAATGACTCCATAAAGTTCTGAATCAAGGCTTAAATATTTAATCAACATAGTCAATATAGGAAGGGTTTTCTATATGTACAACTGAAGGCTTCATGTGAAATGACTCATCCTCAAACTCTTGCACAAAAGCCTGAAATAATCTTATCCTACAGCTCCTCAGTAAAAGTGGTACTCAACCAACAATTCTTATACAAGATTCAAGTGGAATAAAATATAATGTGTTATGCAATATAAATATAGCATATATTTATTTGTATAAATCATATATCTGTCCTTCTTTACAAAGAGGCAGTTCAGTAGCAGAGTGGTTAAGTGACTTTCTCAAAACATAAACGTGATAGCTACCCAACTGGCATGCAAAGTCAGAGCTTCAGACTAAGTTTGCTGTTTTCTTCACCATTTCTCAGTATTTTTTAAAATCCTCACCCAAAGCTATGCTCAATGACTTTAGAGAGAGAAGAAGAAAGAGAGAGAGAGAGAAACATTGTTATGAGAGAGAAATGTCTCACATATCCCCTGACCAGGGATTGACCCCACAACCTAAACATGTGCCCTGACCAGGAATTGAACCTGCAACCTTTTGGTGTATGGACGATGCTCCAACCAACTGAGCCACCCAGCCAGGCCTTTCTCTGTATTTTTAATATAAACATTACTGCCATCATTTGATTTAGATATTTATGGCATAGTAGAAAGCACACTGGCAGGCCTCATTTTTGAGCAATAAGGCATTCCTGGTGGCCAACAGCTAAGGTGAATTGCTATGAGTTGAATATTGGTTGTGAATAAGCAAAATTTTAATTACTATTTCTCCACATATAGAGAATAAGAAATAACACTGTAGCTAAATTCCAGCAAGGTACATTCTTCTTTTGAAAGAGGAATCTTTTTAAGAAAAAATAAGAGTAGAACAAAAAACAAGCATTAATATCTTAAGGTAATTGGAAGATATACCTTTGTCCCTAGAAGTTAATGTTGCATTAGACTCTGTAGTGCAAACACCTGAAACCCAATGTAAAGTAGTTCAAGTGTGTGGGAAATTATATGGTAGGATGACAAAATTTCAAATAACTGCCACTATTTAGTTAGTTTCTGTGGCTAACTGGAACTTCTAAAACTCTGTTCTCTCTATTTTGTATCTCTTCTTGCTGCCTAATTTTCTCAGGTCAGTCCCCTCTGCGTGATCGGAAAAGTGACAGCCTACACAGTATATGTCTCTCAGTTTTGCTGTGAGAGTGACAGATGCTCTGATCATTTAAAGCTTGAAAGCTGTCAGCCTAATATTCTGATTTTCCACGAGGCAACCACCTTTAAGTCAAGCAGATACCATACAGAGACAAGGTCACAAACACAGACATCGTGTCGCAGACCTGTGCACAAGGAATTACATTAATCACAGAACAAGAAGTGCAGCCGCACACAACAATCACTGTTCCCTGCTCGGAGAGGGGATACAATCATGGTGACACATGAAGATTTAAAAAATATATATTACAGAAGAGTGGCTTTGGAGACTAACTTTGTGACTTAAAATTATGTGGCTACACGGGAGGTTGGTTAGGGAGAGTGCTGGCGAGTTGAATGGCACAAAGAATGCAGTATCTCCTGAAGTCATTGGGTAAGTGACTCACTCTAGGATTTCCTCACACCCCTTTTGTCAGGGCCCTAACACGAACTATGGAACTCCATCAGATCAATGGTACTTTCAATGGCAAAGGTTATTTTGATTGCAATTGAATTGGAATCCTGTGATTAATTCCCCTAAAACATAGAAGAGAAGTCAGCCTGAATCACACAATATCTATTTAAAACAAAAACACAAAAAGGCAATCCATCCGGAAGCTGCAAGTGCTCAGCAAAAGGTGGAGTCAGTTCTCTTGTGTCTATATGCAACAACGATAGCTAATGTGAACAATTCAGGCCCTTGAATGAATACCCGTCTCTTGAACTAGAAAATTCACTAGCTTTCCCAGCGTCATGGTAGTTATGCCAAAACCTAACTAAGAGTCTGTCTACTTCCTTATTCTTCCATCTCCTTTGCCTTTTTTCACTCTTCTACTTGCTTGCCAACATTTTCAACTAATGTTTATAACTGCCTTAATTCCCATCAATTGAAAATGTAATAAGATAGGGTAAATATAGTTCTTTCTTTAGTGATGTATTGGGTGGAGCAGGGTTTAATATTCTCAGTCAGCCGTTTATAGCCAGAATCTGAAAGCTCCTTTTGGCACTGGCCTGCAGGCGTGATGAATGGAGGCAATGGACAAGTAAAGCAGAATAGCAATTTCTCCCATAGGAAGACCGCAATTTTAGTTATAAATAGTCTAATGAAAATTATACCACATATTAGAGAAATGAAAAGTGAATTAGTGAAAAAGTTTGGTTTTAATATTTCATTTTTCACCATTATTATCATTCATTTATTTGTGGAGTGGTGACAGGCACTTGGCTTTAGTCGAGCTATCAGAGGAGACAGAGTTCCTACCCTAATATAATCTCCTCTTGCAAGGACACAAATGCAGGAAGTAAAACATCATTTGGTTCATACAAGGATGAGATCTTTTTATTTTTTAAGAAGTGTGACATTTCACTGCTAATTTTTTTCTACTTAAGGAAGGGGATGATTGATGCAAAAAAAAAATCAGAAGTTAAGAGAGTAATCCTTCGCAAAAATTCAATATTGTAAAGGAAAGAAACTTAATTTGATTATTACAAGGTTTTACAAGGCATCAAAATACCAAGCGTGCTTAATTAATAACATCCATTGTGTATTACTAGACAGTGATAACAACAAGAAGTCTTCTGAACAAGAATAGCAAGACACTTTGGCCAGAAAGCCTATAATAAAAAAGGAAAATTTTTAAATAAACCCAACTTTTGTCACATAAATAAAAATATGGAAGCCACAACTCAAGGTCAGATCATCTGTCTGTGAATTATGTTCCTTTAAAGACCAAAGGAAACTACTGTATTACCAATAATTTTTCATTATGTCATTTATGGAAGAAAAATAGCAACAATGCTTTTTTCTGGCCTCTTCCCACAGAAGTAAAAGACTAAAACTTCAGATAATATTGTTATCATTCCTGTGGAAACAGAGCAAACACCCTGAAATTGTGCTTTCAAATTTGTTTCCAATTTGTGGTGATTGATTGTATGCATGTTTGATCAATTGTTATTGGTGCAGAGACAAAACAAACATTGCTGATTCCAAACCAATGCACAGATGGGAAATAAAGCTGGAAAAGACAGCTTTCAAGCCTCCCCTATAGCCCTTGAATTATGTTTTTAAAAATTATCATCCTGCTTTAAAAGTTGTATAAGGAAGGGATGTATTTTCCCTGTCATAGATTACACAGGGGTTACCTGTCTTTTCAATTACAGAGCCTGAGAAAGGCCCAGAAAATGCTTGTGTAAAGATGTTCCATTTTGGTCTACTGCATTTTTCTTTGGCAAATTTTGCACCTCGTCAGCATTACCAAGTGTGGCTGTCTCCAAAGTGCAGGCTGCCAGCCGGACAACAGGAAATACCCACTAAAATAAAAAAGTATATAGTGTTTTAAAACTTCTTTTCCAGGAGCAGAAAAACTGATCTTTTCTACAAGCTAATAGAAAACAGTGCTAGTTAGAAGAAACAGTGCTTCACTTTTTCTCATAATTATTTCAAACAGCTCTAGTTAGTTGAAAGCTATTGCGTGCATTCAAGGAAAATCAGCAAACAGTTACATGGTAAACCACGTGACTTTGCTTCCTCTGAGGATGAAAGCAATTTGAAGTGAAAAACCAGGAAAGCTGATGACTAAAAATAAATGTACATGCATATTTCTTTGATAAAATAGAGCTTTTGTAGTTATAAATTCCTCCTGTGTGCGGTCTCACTATTAAAATATCATTAGTATTTTTTGTTCTATTTTCTCCAGGGTATATTCAAGATAACCCATTTGCAGGTGTACATTTAGAAACAATTTTTTTATTTCCCCTAATTTTTAAATTTATAGACATCTAAAAGATGAATTTGAACTTCCAGAATAAATAAAAGTCTTCTTTTAAGTAAGTTCAACAGTTATATCCAATAGAAAGAAGGCTCTGCCAGGAAGAGAGGCCCTTAATCTGTTTCCCAGCCAAAGGGAAACATCACCAGGAAAAACTATTCCCGGACCAGCGAGAACAAAGTTCTTCATTCACAAAGTGAAAGATGCCAAAGACAACCAGAATGTTTAGTAAAATCCAAGGAATAGCTTTGATTGCAAAATACTCAATCTATTTAAGTGGAACTAAAATTTACTTTCTAGATAGTTGCAACTTACTGAAATTAGGAAGACATGCATATACTCACTAACTTCCTTGGTTTTAAAAATAGATTATGTTCTGTATCTCAAGCTCCTGTTTTTCTGCTTTATTCATAAAATTATATTCATTCTAGAAACCAATTCAGAAACCTTACATTAAAGCTCTCTTCTAACCCAACACTTGTTCCTGTTTTTTCTCTCTTGTTTCAAAAATCACTTCTGAATATTAAGCTATTTATATTCTCACAAACTCCAGAGAATATTTGGCATAATATATGCAGAGAAAGGTCATTAACCAAGTGAAGTTTAACTACATCAGTTAAGTATGATGTACAGGGTGGAAAAGATAATTAGAATCTGTTGAGAGCTTTAACTACCTTTCCAAAAAGCTTGAACTTGTCCACAGTCGGTAAAATAGCATCGTTATTTTTGAGGGGAAGGAATGGGAGGATGCAAGATAGCATGATCAGACTTAAATTTTGTCAAGATCATGTGATAAAACTGATGAATTGGCAGGAGGGCAGAAAGTCTAGAGTTTTGAATAATGATTAATAAAGCATTTTTACTGCAGTAATCAGATTTAAAAAGACAAAATCCTGAAATACAGAGGATGAAGAGAGAAAAGGGATTCGAGAAGCACTTTGGACGTGAAACTGATGAGGTAAGATGGTTTCTTGGAGGTACAGCTTAAGGACTTCATGCCAAGGACTTCAATGTCAGCATTTGGTGAAGGTGTTACCCTATTAATAATAGATTAGGAAGTATGGGAAGACAAACAGGTGTTGAAAAAATTATTAATTCTGAGAAATAAATTTCAGTCAATGTGATTATTAATAATTATTTATTGGAAGGTAAACATAAAGCAACTTATATGTGTTACCACCTTCTCATTACCTTCTTCCCACGAGGAGAGAATAACCCACCATACCGGGCATGAAATAGAAAAGCAATGAAATATCAGAGATTTTTTCAGTCAGACTACTTGAAAAGAGAATTAAACAAAATGCCTAAGGCACCTTTGTGCATCTATCTAATTAGGAAAAATTGTATAGGATTCAGTGTATGTCATTGTTTCTCCTCATAGAAGAAAGGTATAAATCTTAAATACTGACTTAGCATAAAGGAAATGAAAGTTTTATGTCAGAATACCAACGAACAGAGCATTCAAACTGGGACAACAATGTCAGAACAAAAAATAGTCATTATTAACGGGTAATCATTGATAGACCAGAGTATGCATTTTGTATTTGGTGGCATAGGATTTTTGACTCAATTAATGTTTTGTATTCTCACTTCATTTTGTTGTAGAGCGTCTTCTTTGCTGGTCTTAAAAATATTCAGATACCCCACTGAAATACAAAAATGGGAAAAAGCTAATCAATGATGCTGCATGTTGGTTGGCATGAGAGTCAGAGTCAGCCTTACAATATGCATGAAGCGTTGGCATACTGTCACCTAGTAGTTATTTATTAACCATAACCCTAATGAGAAAAACCAACATTAAAAAAATCTCCAAATCCATTATTGCCACAGATTTCCCATTCTAGATGCTCAAAGAAGATATAGGCAAACACCACACGAGAAATCCCAGTTTAGACCTTTCTGATCTCCTGAGACGTGCCCATTGCAACAGCTGCTGCTGCGAAAACGATGAGCCTGAGTCTCGGGCACCCCACCTTTCTGTCCTCGGCTTCCCCAGCTCTTGCTTGGCTCTCAAGTTCGACGCCTACGTGCTTACGGGAAAATTGATTTCAGAGGCATCCAAAGGACTGACTTCAATAAATAAACTTCCTCTTAAAGAAATCCCAGAACTTTGGCAGATGGATAAAAAAAAAATCTTTAACTTCTTTTACATGACTGAAAACTCTCAACCAAATCTCTCCATTCTGACTGGTTGTTCCTTAATCTTCCCAGAATGAACATATAACAATATCTTAGTTTTGACTTTGAATACTTGTACTTCCTTTCTTTTTCATTTTCACAGACTAGGACAGGGCTTGAAAAAGAGGTTGCCAAGCTTCTTATTGTAACTGGAGTAGACCACTGTTGATATTTTTAAAAATTATTTTAGAAATTGAGCATTTTTACAAACTGATGGCCAACCTGATGATGAATTTGAACATTATTGTTAAAATTCAGGAGATTAAATAATATAGCCCCATCAGGCCCCTGGTATAAGACTCAAGAAACCTGGGCTGTGTTTTTATCTTTGTTTTAAGTGATATGATGTTTACCCTAGAAAAATCTGAAAACCTATTATGTCATATGTATACAACCCACTCTCGAGTATTTTGTCTCTAATTTGCTATGGCTAGACCCCCAACATTTTGTAAAGTTCTCATTTTGAAGACATTTCTAAGGAATTCTCACATGACTTTATTTTTTTTTTTAAAGTCTGATTATGTGTTAGTTTGTTTTATTCTCCACTTGTGGGTCTCCTATATTTTTATCGTTTACACTCCTCATCACACACTGGGAAGTACAGTGTCTTAAGGTCATTACCACTGTGTATCTGCAAGCTGTCTTTGTTTCTCCCTTTCCCTGTCACTTCTCATGATTTTGACCAAGAACTGTTCTCACCCAGTTATCCTTGCTTCCCAGTGGGTATCACTGTCTCTGTTGGATCCCACTGCTAACCCCACTGTGATTCTGAGAAGCCCTTACAATTGATTTTTCCCAGAGAAAATAGATCAACTACTCTCCCCATTCATTCTTCAAATGCTCTTTCAAAGAGGTTCTAAGACAGTGTATCTTTTTCTTTAATAACTACAGAAGTGTCAGTGAAACCACCATGCAAGAGGTTTATGAATCCTCTATCTCTTTTTCATCATTCTATTAAGATCAAGATACAAGTTCATGGCATATTTGGCCAAACAAAACCTGAATGAAACCCTTCTAGCATCCCTTATCCATTACCATAATTAATGCTTTGTTACTAGGTCAAGGATGCCTACCTAACCTTGTAACAAGTTTCTTAGCTTCTTGTCAACAGTCATCTGATGCTCTTTATCAGAATCACAATACTAGGCAAGGTTCATTACATGTAAAGCAAGGGAATTGGAAATGAGAAGAGATCTAGGAGTTTCATAAAAACATGGGTCTCTGTGGTCATCTGCTCCTACACTTCCATGTTGAGTGATGCCTTTATATCATTTATATCTAGCTTACTTCTCTTTCCTCTAAAGAATCCAAGTATGTTGGAATTTCCCTAAACTATTGTCATATTTTGTGACAAATTTATTTAGGACCATTTAACATTTTGACAATATAAGAAAAACCTATGCATGAAGATTATTGCATCCTTTATATATCATGCAGATGAGGAAGTATTCTTTTCAAACATGAGGATGGCATTAGTTACCATTTCCATGTAGTGAATTCATCTAAAAACAGAATCATCTCTGAAAATATATTGTCTACCATAAAAGAACACTTATCCATAGAAACTTCCTCCAATTAACATGCTTCTTCATTTCAAATATATAATTTTAATTGTAAAATAAAGAAACATAAAGTAAATCATTATTTATTCAAAATCAAAATGTATAGTCATATTCAACTGATACAAATTAAATATGTGAAAGCAGAAGCTTAGTCTCAGTTATTACAGTGATATTATTAATCAGGTGCATGTAATAAAATAAATTCTTTAAACTTTTATTCTGCTTGCCCTTGATAACATCAAAAAAGGAGAGAGGCATGTGGAAGAATATAAGATTAAATATGCTGTGACAGGCATATAATTGATTAATTTTTGTCATTGTTGCTGACATAAATGTCTTGCACATTTTCTGAGAGTGTTTGGTTTTCATTAATATCTGTGCATATGTTAATATATTTCAGCATAGATGTGGTTCTGGAGCAGCTAAAATATGAGATGCAGCCAACTCAGGAGAGTGGGGTAAGCGGGAGTAATCAGGATGAGCCTGTTCGCTGACTTCAGACAAGGTCTCCACATCAGTGTTCTAAAATTTTTGATTCATGAAAAATCTAATTAAAGCTGTGGGTTTTCTCCATAGACACACACACACACACACACACACACACACACACATGTTTTTTTTTAATTTTCGCACATTTTCTGTCCGTGAAGCAAGAAACTCAATTTGAAATTTAAGATTGAGTGCCGTGAAGACAAAATAGCACTTAATAGAATGAAATAGTATGAGCCACCAGAGACCTTCTATCCATATAGGCAGCATAGAGAAATCTACTCAAAGGAATTATTATTATCATTATCATTAATTATCATTATCATTATTAAACTATTTGCTAGTTGCTATTCAAAGTGTTTAACATATGCTATAAATTAAATATTCACAGCTTCATACTATTTTGATTATCACTCTAAGGATGGTGGTGTACAGAGGGAAAAACTAGGGTTAAAAAAAAAAGAGTTTCCCCTCAAATCATCCAATGTGTAACAGGTAAAGACTGGATTTAAATCCAATCAATCTTGTTCCAGACTAAAACATCACAGCAAGAGCACATAACTTTGGGATCTGCAAGGGGATAATTAAATAACAGTAGGTCACTCTGTCCACAAATAAAAGACCCACAGCCCTGAGAATAGATAAGAGGTTTTATTTCAGTCCCAATTTAGGGAGAGCTGTCACCTAGAAAACAGAGCTTCTACCTAAGCAGGGTTGGACGCTACAGAATGAGAGAGATGTGTAATTAGTAGAACTAGTGGGGATGAAAGGTTTTAGATTTCAAAATAGAAGAGAGTCTAGTTAAAAGAACTGACAAATTAAAAATAAATGTCATTACTTCCAAAAAGCGAACCATTTCCTTCTTTCTAAAATAGCCTTGGACTAGTCAATAATCCAAATTTTTTAAGTTCAGATGTATGAGCTGACAATTCACAGCTGCACATTTTAAAAAAGATGTATTTGTCAACAGAGTATTATTATAGGAACATAGTTGATTAAAGTCTTTCTCCTGACTTTATAATTGTTCATAAAAGAAAGACACTTTCATCCAAATTATTGTTACAAAGAAGCAGTTGCAAAAATGGTTGATAATCTGGGAGAAATAAACTCATTTGTCAACTTTGAGGAACAAAATTTAATCACTATTATCTTTATATATTCACTTCTTAAAAGAACTTGTCTAAATATCTAGAATCTGCTGAATATTGCAGCTGAATATTTTCTTGTTATCCATTGAGATTGTAGAAGGGACATAGGTATATCCACATAATCATCATCATCATCATCAATTTGAGAGAAAAGAACAGTGAGAGAAAGAGACAGACATTGATTTGTCATTCTACTTATTTATGCATCACTGGGTAATTTGCATATGTGCCCTGATCGGAGGAGATGGAACCTGCAACCTTGGCATATTGGAATGATGTTCTACCTAACTGAGCTACCCAGTCACGGCAGACACTATTATTGTTTTAGAAGACTAGGTTCTCATTCAAAATACTACTGTCCCTATGTACTATGTGTCATGAGAATATAACATAAAACTTTAAAGGAGGTCCCCCAAAATATACAGTAGTGAACAGGTAAAATCAATCATTTTTTTCAGTTTTATACCTGGAAAGATGAATATATTTTAATGAGTATTTAATCAAAAGCAAAGGAACAAGAACAAAAGTTCTGGTGCTGGCAACCAATACAATTTAGAAATTCAGTCTAATTATTTGAAATCCAGATTTATTTAAATCACTATTCTGAGGGGAAATATAAATAAGTCTACTAGAAAGAATAAGTAAAAAAAATATGTAGTTGTGCAAAACATGTTTACAATGTCCTATATCCACTGTGAACAAAATTAGGAAGTACTAAATGTCTAGGTTAAAGCTCAAGGCAAAGATGGCAATATGTTTTCTTCCATCAGAGTAAAGAGCATGATATTCAAAATATTTTTTCGTATTGGCATACAGTTTGTCTTCTGTTATAGCTGGAACTGAAAATTACCTGGAAATCAATGCACTTATTTATTTATTATGTAAACTAGTACATTAAAAGTACTAAACCGCACACTAGAAATACAATAATGGGCAAGACTACCTCCCATCTGCAAGAAAATTATGGTTTAACAGGGCATTTCCCAACCTACTGTGTGCTATATAAAACTAATTATGAGAAAAATTAATGGCAAATATTTTGAGAACATAGTGTTTCATCATAAAATAGACTTGGAAATTTGCTTTAACTCCCTTTCTATATGTATATTTTCTGACATGTGGATTAGCATCTTCCTTAGGAGTTAGGTTTTCAATGGCAAAAGTATCCTTCTTATGTGTATCCTTCTTATATTGCCTCCCTTGTGATCTTTAGTAATATTCCACTGTGCATTTAATTAAAAAAGTAAAAATAATACGTATATTCAGTAACTCCATCAAGCGTTGTTATGATCTACATTATCAGAACAACAAAGTAACTTCTCTTATAAATGTATATTGTATCCTCTCATTTTCCAAATACTTCCATTGATACCGAATTAAACAAAATAAATTATTTGATTTATATTTACTATCCAGCTTCTTAAGAAATATCACCTCCATGTAGATTGTGAGACCAATGAACAAATTTGATCATATGCAGCAGTGGAATAAGAAAAAGAAAGACTGAAAAGGCATGTTTTTCCCAAGGGATGAGGAGACTTCGCCAAAGGAAGACAATTACCAAGATATGCACATTAATTATTCCTTTGAAGACTCTTATAAATTCAGCAGAGATAATATGAGCAACTGACACCTCAGCAAAATTAATTTATCAGATTAACTTGCCTCCCATGCATCAAAGCCATAAGGGAATTGACAAAGTGTAGGCTAAGTTTGAGTGGTAAAAAGAGCTTAAGGAATATAGTCAAAAGGGTAGGGATGGATAGGAAGTAAGAGTTGAGATTAGCAAGCATCAGTTAAGAAGCTTTTATAGAATCATGGGATAAAATAAAGGTGAAAATGTAGAAATTAATAGTGAGATTCTGAGTTAAGATTCATGTTCTTTGAAATTTTGGTCACTTTATATACTAAAACAGTCATTCATGTTTACAGGAAATGAAAAGTAAAATGTTAATGTAATAAATATTAAAAGGAACACTTCATGCGCTTCGGGTCATGATCCTGTTCCACTCTACCTTTGTTGAACTAAGCACAACAAATTCACTATTGTATGTAATTTATTACAGTAGCCATTTTTTTCAAAACTGCTACCATATGCTATAGCTTTCAGATAAAAACAGGATGGTACTTACTCAGACCTGATATAGTATATAAACTTCCATGCTTGCTATGTTGATTAATTAGTTTATATATTATCAGAGAAAGCTAATTTATCTTGGGTCTGATATAATTATATCTGGTGATTCTAAATATTATATTATTAAAAATCTGCCTAAAATATCAATAAACTTTTAAATTATCTAAAAGTAAAATAAAACATTTTCCACTTTAAGCTGTACAGTCTATCTAAGTTAATAAATAGATCATTAACTGACAATAATAAAATAAGTAATTATGAGAAGTAAAGATCTTTAGATGAATTTTATCAGTATTCAGTTTTGTATTCTTAAAGCTCATTTGAAGCAATTATGGAATTTAATGGCCACTACTTAAAAATTGAAAAAACATATTTTATAAAACATTTGCAAAATAGAGATAAAACCCATAAATTTCTTATTTATACTTATAATAATCATATCTGTCTGATTACTTATAGTAATCAGAACTTTCAAGTATCTCATTTTAAAATTACATATTTATTATTTAGAAAGAAATTGAGTATTACATGTATATCAATCAAATATAAAGAAATTACCAGTATTTTAATGAACAAGTTAGGTTTCCAACAAAAGATTACTGGGAATACAAAAAGGCAGTAAGAAACAGCTTGAAAGGACAAAGTTACCATCAGACCAAATTCAAATATAATACAGATGTTTCAACATTAGGCAGAAAATTTTAAATAATTATGATTAATATGTTAAAGATTCCCATGGAAAAGGCAAATAACATACAAGATTGGATATGTGATGCCAGCAGAAAGATGACGACTACATGAATGAATCCAATGAATTTGCTATTGTAGGTACAGAAGAACTTGGTGACTAAGATGAAGAATTCCTCTAGCAAGATTGTCAATAGGCTACATGGCTGAAGAGAGAAACCGTAAACTTACAGGTCAGTAGAAGTTACATAAACAGAATGCAAAAGAAAAATGTTAAACATAAAAATCAGAAACACAAAGTCTGTGGGACAATAGAAGATTATTTAAAATATGTACACTTGAAACCCAGAAGGATGAGAGAGAAAATGCAGAAATTTTGGAGAAATAATGGTCAAGATATTCCAAAAACTAGTGATAGAAATCAAACAATGGATCCAAAAAGTAGAAAGATGCGTTACATACAGAAACACAAGGATATGTATTCTCATGAGAATTCATGCAAACAAGAAGACAATGGAGTGACATTTTTAAGTTGCTAAAAGAAATAATTCTAT